>JAKJMR010017842.1:71786-84358 GCA_024449315.1 Daboia siamensis
ATAATAATAATAATAATAATAATAATAATAATAATAATAATAATAATAATAATAATAATAATAATAATAATAAAGTTGGAAGGGACCTTGGAGGTCATCTAGTCCAACCCCCTGCTCAGGCAGGAAATCTTATACCATTTCAGACAAATGGCTGTCCAGTCTCTTCTTAAAAGCTTTCAGTGTTGGAGCATTCACCACCTCTGGAGGCAGGTTGTTCCACTGGTTAATTGTTCTAACTGTCAGGAAGTTTCTCCTTAGTTCTAGGTTGCTTCTCTCCTTGACTAGTTTCCATCCGTTGCTTCTTGTCCTGCTTTCAGGTGCTTTGGAGAATAGCTTGACTCCCTCTTCTTTGTGGCAGCCCCTGAGATAATGGAACACTGCTATCATGTCACCCCTCACTCTTCTCTTCATTAAACTACACATACCCAATTCCAGCAACCGTTCCGTATATGTTTTGGCCTGCAGCTCCCTAATCATCTTTGTTGCTCTTCTCTGCCATAGGCAGAAAGAACAACAAGAATGGCTATTATTGCTTTCTCAGTCACTGTGATTAATACGTTATTTTTACAGACCATGTGGAAAGAGATAGTGTGTGTGATATGAGAGAGAGAAAGAGAGAGAGAGAGAGAGAGAGAGAGAGAGAAAGAGAGAGAGATCCATTTCAGTGAAGAGAAGCCTTTGAGCCTGGACTAATACACTTTTCTTAAGAACTAGAAAATAAAATCGGATGAACTAAATCAGCACATTCTCATTAGGGCAATTGAAACTTCCCAGCTCTTATTTATAGGTTGATTTTTTTTCCCCTCTTACTGAAAGGATTCCTTGAATTTTCTTTATCTGGGAATGGTAGTTTTTGCTACATACTGCAATTTCTCTGGCAAACATTCAGGCTTGGTTCTGCATCTCTTTAGTTTGCCTTAGATTATGGTGCATTGCTTCCCTTTATTTCTTCTACAGGAGAACACAACTCCTTTAAGACAAGATGATAATAAAAGCTATATTTGAAAATATTCCCTCCCTCCCCACATGAGCATTGAAAATCCATTGCAACACAGCAAGTACAGGAAGTCGATTTCAGCTGTAGGTGTGGGATCACTTTAACCTTAGACATGTACTTTTTGTTATTAAGTTAATGATAAGGGCAGAGTACAGGCTAGCTGCTGTATTCCAGAGATATTTGCATGGGGTGGGTTGAAAATGTCAAGATGATAGCCACAATCAGAGCCTGGTCTTTTTTTATGTGCATCATGATGAATGAAAAAAGAGACGGGGCTTCAATTGCATGGCTGTGGCTGCCATTTTGATTTCTTTTTATGATTATTTTTCTTTTTTTTTATTTCTTTTTATGATTATTTTTCTGAAAAGAAATCTTAAAATATGTATGTTATTTAGCCCTCAGACATACAAAAGTAAAGGTTAATCCAAAATGTCTCTCCTATTTTTCTGCAGTGCTTAACAGAAGTTCATGTGGGCCAAAGCAAGAGATAAGACATTTCAAAGAACGTTTCCATTTATCTTGTACCCAAAAAGGTAGCATGCAGCCTTATTTGTTGTAAGACCACTGTCCAGTACAGCTCTCAGCACTAGGAGAAAAGTGTTACACTTCCAAAATTTGAGCCACAGTACATCTTTCAAATGCTGTTGCTTTCTATTATTTTAAGTGCCACAGACCAACGGAGGAAATGCTTTCCAGGAATGAATATTAGAGCAGAACAACATGTTGTTTACCTTCTAGTATAACAGCAGTTATATAAAAACTGGCCAATAGTTTGCCTGTATTATCTTTGGAATCTGGAATGAGAATAACACTGTTAAAACTCCCACCTCAGGTTCAGCTGAGACTCAGAAACATGACTCTGGAGAATAGTCACAAATCACTTTTTGCTCTTCCCTTTATTGTGAATTTCTCTTGTGGCTGTCAAACCCAAAGTCCTTTGAAATAATGAACAATGTTATTGTAAGGTAGTTCTAAAGAATAAATTTGTAATTTTATGATTCTTGGAGGAAGCATTGCTAGAGTCATAAAATACTGTAGATCTCTGTTTCTGTCAGAAACAGAAGCTCCTGAAAAATGAGGTTGGAGGTACAAAGTAAAGGCTAAGATTACAAAATTTTTGCTACATGCAATAAACATTGCTATTATGGAAACCTGAATAACTTTAGATGCAATAGAAGATACAGTACAAGATGAGTGCCTTAGTGTCATCCTTACTGTTCCATTATAGATTCAAGATGGCAAAAACCACACAAGTGAAACATTTTGTTTGGACAGTTTTCTGTTTGGGTAAACCTGCTTTTCCAAAGTTCATCATCATAAGGAATTGGGTTTACTTATCACACATGAGTTGAATGTAGACTTAAAATAAGCCAAGCTGGATATAAATTATACCAGAGCATAAATAATGGTTTTAAAACCTCAGTGGATCAGTTCATATATTGCCCAAAATCCAAACTTAGCAAAACTGCATTATGGCTTAGTAGAATGTGTGAACCTATTCAGAAAAAGAAGAGTAAAAGAGAGAATGAAGTTAGTGTACATTCAATTTTATCATTTTTGTGGAGGAACTGGTATAACATACTCAGTACTTTTTTTGTAAGAAAAAAAGGTGCCGGAACTCACACATGTCATACAACCCTCCTTGCCTACCCTACAAGGTTCCATCCAAAAAAGGTGCCGGAACTCTGTTCTGGGCGTTCTATGACCAAAAAAGCCCTGGACAGTGTGCCTGGCTGAGGAATTCTGGGAGTTGAAGTTCACAAATCATAAAAGGGCCAAGTTTGAAGACCCCTGTACTATATGATAATGATTACCTAGTAGTTGGTTAATGTGAAGGAGTGGTTAGTTTGTTAGGCTTAGATGGGAGAGATATACTGTAGGCAGAATCCTTGCTCAGCTCAGCCACAAGTAGAAACTTACTAAATGAACATGGGACATTCAAAGTCTTTTAAGCAAACCAACCTTAGAAGGTTAGTGTGTGGATGAATTATGTGCATTGCCTTCAGCTCCTCAAAGACTGGATGCATTTGCAATAATAAATAGATAAATATGAATAAAAGTAGTATTTGGAAATCCTTTAAAATACCTTGGCTGTGTTTGGGTCTGCAGGAAGATGCTGATGGAACACATCTTAATGGAACACATCATTTTTCCAAGTACATCATTGAAGCTGGCATCCAAGTCACGAGTCTGATGGGTTTGAGAAAAAACACCAGGAAAAGTTTCTGGGAAATGACCCTCGTCAGACTGAGACAGCTGAACAAAGTAACTTTGCCAGTTCTCAGATTCTTGGCTCTTGCCTCCAAGAGCCACAGCAGAATGTGCGAACATCGATTTTCCAGTAACCTAAATAGATACTCACCCCATGAAATCAATAATGGTGCTTAATACAAACAGTAGCCTCTGCTAACGTAGAAGCTTTGCACAGAAGTAATGTGAGTCTTATGCTGCTGTGAGGAATGACAATGTCCAGATTCCAGACTGATCAAGGCAAATGTGCAATGGAAGAATGTAGCTGTTAAGGAAAGGGAATAACTGTTTAGCTTACATTCAGAATATGTTTGTAAATCACATTTGGATAAAAGCAATTTAATTGTGAGCTATTCTTTTTTGTATGACAAGCTCCTATCCTGACCAATCAGCTGGTCTTTCCCCAATTTGATGCTGTCCAGAACACTTGGATTGTAGTTCTCAGGAATGCTAGTTGGTAATTCTGGAAGCTATTATTGATTAGAGCAGGGGTGTCAAACTGCCAGTCCACAGGCCGGATGCATCATAGCAAAACTGTGCCCATCCCATTGCCAGCAGTAGCAAAAAAAGTCGCGATATAACATGACACGTCACATGACATTGCAAGTTTTACACCCCTGAATTAGAGTAACTGTTGTGTAGCGGGTTCTTTGGTGAAGGAATGAAGACGAGGTAAATGAGTACAGGAAAACTCATGGTTTATTTTGTGCAGAATCAGAACTGGGGAAATGGCTGCAACTAGCCACAATATATAGTCTAGCCCCTAGGTGGCAGCCAATAGGTTTGAAGCAACCATTGACACCTAGGGATAGCCAATAGCAGCACTGGAGACTTGTAATCTGGGTTGCTGGAGAGCCGTTAGCTGCTCCAGCAATCCACGTGGTATTACTAATGGGACCAATCCATAACACCCCTCCCCTCTTAGATCAGACAATATTAACACAAGTTAGTCTTAAAGCAATTATCAAGACTCATCATCAAAACAAACTTTAATAGTAATAGAAAAAAACCCATATAGGTTACAATGTTATTAAACAACATCTGAATGAATAGGCTTCATTGACAGTACACTAGACAGTTACATCATAGCACCTGAATGAATATGCCTTCATTGACAGTACGCCAGACAGTTAACATCATAACGCTAGTTTCTGTAGTACAGTGGCAAGCTGCAATGCAACAATATTATAGCTCTTTATTTTACAACACAATCAGCAAGATAAGAAGGAGGCTTGTGTGCCCTCATGGAATGTCTCGGAGTTCCAGTCACTTTGTGGTCTACCAGCTTACCCAATGGGCTGGGTAGACCTGTGTCCCTTGGTGCTCCTGAGTCAAGGGGATTAGATGCTTTCTGGCTGGCCTCTTCAGGTTGGACCACCCCAGAGTCAGACTGATCAGCAGAGTAGGCACAGTGGTTGCTGAAGTCTGGTTGGCTTGCTCTTTCAGGGGATCCATGTTGCATTCCTGGACTCCCCACTTCTCCCTCTGGTTCCTCCTCAGTTATGAAAGAAAAGTCCTGAGAGTCCATGTGAGTACTGGCTTGGCTGCAAGTTTGAGGACCTTGGGAGGGACTTATGACACAGTCCTCACTTAGTGGCTGTTCTGGAAACTGTTTTCTAAGTTGATCAATGTGGTGTCTGACAACTCGCCCTCCCTCCAGCCCCACTTCATAAGACAGGGGCCCAGATGCTTTGGTAATTTGACCAAGAACCCACAGGTTCCCATGACCATAGTTCCTGGCCCAAACCCAATCGCCCATTTGCAGCCCCCTTGGGGGTTTTGATCGAGAGGCTTCTGCTGCCACTCTATCTGGATGCAGCCTGTCCAGTTTAGTGATCAAACGCCTCCCCCAACATAGTTCTGCAGGACTTTTGCCTGCAGCAGTGCAGGGTGTAGAATGCTGGCAGAGTAAAAAATCTGCCAATCTGTGATGCCAGTCACCTGTGACAATGCGCTTGAGTGCCTCCTTCGTTGTCCTCACCATGCGTTCAGCTTGACCATTAGAAGACGGATGAAAAGGCACAGACATTGCATGTCTGATGAGATTAGCTCTAAGGAAGGCCTGAAATTCAGCAGCAGTGAATTGGGCCCCATTGTCTGAAACTAAGAATCAGGCAACTCATGTGTGGCAAAGAGTTTTCTCAGCACCTGGATGGTCCTAGCAGTAGTCATATTAGGAACTGGAATTACTTCCAGCCATTTGGAGTGGCTATCCACTACTATAAGGAAGAGCTGTCCCTGAAAGGGCCCAGCATAGTCCATGTGAATCCTAGACCGGGGCATGTGCGTTTTGTCCCACCTGTGAACTGGAGCCTGTGGCATTTCAGGCCTCAATTGCTGGCATGTATAACAACTATGGACTTGTGCCTCAATGTCCTTATCAAGGCCAGGCCACCAAAGGTAGCTTCTAGCTAAAGCATTCATTCTGACAATGCCTGGATGGCCTTCATGTAATGACAGTAAAACCCTGTCTCTTAGGGAAGTGGGAATTATGACTCTATTTCCCCATAAAATGCACCCCTTGTGGGCAGATAACTCATGCCTTCTGAAATTCAGAACCTGGGCTTTTATCCAACCAGCCTGTGTATACCCATGACAACACTCTATTAAGTGTTCTATCTGTGGCAGTTTCAGCAGCAATGTCCCCTGCATGGAGGGGGAATTCAGGTACATCCTGTATGGACAGTATTCTAGCAGCTGGAGCCGGATCTGGATCCATTAGTGGCAGTGGTAGTATGCTGAGGCCATCAGCATGGCCATTTCTTTGCCCAGTTTGTGAATCAATTTAAAAGTGTATGTAGATAGAAAAATAGACCATCTCAGCATTCTTGGAGAAAGTATGTGGGGCTTTTTTTGTCTGTTGTGAAAAGTCCCAACAGAGGTTTGTGGTCTGTAAAGACCATGAAGTCCCTGCCATATAAATAGTCATGGATTTTTTTTATTCCAGCAACGATGGCTAGGGCCTCTTTGTCAATCTGAGCATAGTTGCGCTCAGCAGAGGACAATGTCCTTGAGTAAAATGGTATAGGAACCTGTGTTCCATTTTTTTCTACGTGACTTAAAACTGCCCTGCCTATCTCTCTTCTAAGTTTGAAAATTTGCAAAGGCGTGCGGCCTGCCTCAAGCCTGCTATGAATTCTGAAGCTGATTCGCTGGGTTGCTGCACTCTCTGGTCAAACTTGAATTGCCAAGCCATTTCAGCCATCTTGGGCTGGGAATGTCCAGTTAGCTTCTTTTTGAGGTCTGTGTAGGAGACCGCTTCTACCGTTGTCGGAGCAAAAAGTTTCTTGGCAAAATCAAAGGTTGCTGGGCTGCACAGGCAGAGTAGTGTTGCAGCCTTCAATCCTTGTTCTGCGATCTGGTTTGCCAGGAGGTAGTTTTCTACCTGTGACAAATAGGATGGCCATTCCTCTGGGTGCTTCAATTTGAATTCTCGAAGTCTCTTCGGCATTCTGTCTTTGCTGGTTCCTGCGTTTTCTTCCAAATCCTGCTTCCCAGGCTCAGGGAATGAGTCCACTGGGCACAAGGTCACTAGCGTAGCTTGCTAGCTGACCTTGGGGGGGGGGGGGGAATGCCTTTTCCCTCTGAGGTGTGCTGCCTTCCCCTCGTAGACTTCAGCTCTTTTTTTTAGGGAAGCAGGATCCCACCTTCATCACCAGTGTTATGTAGCGGGTTCTTTGGCGCAGGAATGAAGACAAGGTAAATGAGTACAGGAAAACTCATGGTTTATTTCGTGCAGAATCAGAATTGGGGAAATGGCTGCAACTAGCTGCAATATATAGTCTAGCCCCTAGGTGGCAGCCAATAGGTTTGAAGCAACCATTGCCACCTAGGGATAGCCAATAGCAACACTGGAGAGTTGTTGTCTGGTTTGCTGGAGAGCCGTTAGCTGCTCCAGCAACCCACGTGGTATTACTAATGAGCCCAGTACATAACAGTAACCATAGCTGCCCATTCCAATAGATCCTAAAGTTGCAGTCCAAAGACTGTTTTAGAATCTTAAGGATAGAGAAGGAGCTTTGATTATAAGACCTCCATTTAGTCTATCATCTTGTTTCCTACAGCGGCCAGCTAGATGGCACTAGAAAGTTAGCACTGAAAGTGAGCAGTTCTGGTAATCACTGGCACAGCAGCTCTGAATTCTGGTATCCCATTTAATTATCATAACCAATGCTGCTGCTGACCTTATCCTTATGTAACAGTAAATTATTATTAAATGAATGGCTATCCCTAAATGTAGTGACCACAATTTCCAGAAATTAATTATGCTTAGAAGGCTCAGCTAGCCACCAATTTATCCAGATCACACCCTTTCCAACATTTTAGGGAGAACATTTTCCTTCAACCTTATTTGAAGATGAACTTAAATACTTTCTGTCTGCAAAAGCCTGCTCTGTCATTGAGTTCCAATGTACTCAAAAAGGAACTGTTCCTATTTTTAGTTCCAAACTCAGCAATAGTCCACATACTCAAAGAGTCCAATATTCCAAATGCAGCCCTCGAGTGAGAAACTGGAATGGTGGAGAATTTTCTTATTCCTTTCTTTTCTTGCCACTCTGCTAAAAAACTGAGAATTTTACAATTATTTCTCCACTTAGAAAACTAGAACCCAGACCACCATAGCCTCTTGGATCAAGATCAGTTTCTCAAGGGGCTATTAAGGTCTACACCTACAATATAATATTGCATACAGATCTAAGTAATTTATACTGGCAGAATATAAACAGAAATCCTTCCATGCCAGCAAATGACCCATTCAGTATATAAAACTAATCTATCACATGGTAATTCTCTACTTTTGGCCTGCTATAATGACTTGCCTATAATAAAGGAAACTTGTCCTTGTGTTTTGGAGGAACCCAATGAATTTAGCTTGTCTGTTCCTTTGATGTCTTTGCTATAACAATTTGATTGCTTCACTCATCACTCCACTTGTAAACAGAAATTCTGGCTGTTCTCAGGATGGTTTTATTTGATTTATATTATTGGATCATTTTCAGAAGAGTTGAACAATTTCTTACAACTGTCATTGCTTCATGCAGGCAAATATTGTGTTGATTCCAAGAATTTCTAACCCTGCTGGTGAATGTGGCTCTGTGCTGCTCTTTGTTCTTTTGTCATATGTCATTGGTAACTAACCACACTAATAACTGAATGAAGAACCCTAGTTTGAAGTGTTTTTCCCCCTCTATGGAGAAAATGCCACTCTTCAGGATCCAGCCAGAAAATTGTTTTGCCTTGTCATCTAGAGAGGTGTCACCTTATTCTAATATAATCACACTTATTTTTCCCTTCATTCCTTTGTCTCATTTTTCTGTTTATTTCCCTTGCTTTTGTGAAGCTCAGCTCAGCCTGCTTTTGTTCAAAATTCTCCTTTGCCACATCTGTTTGCCCTAAAGACCTCAACATTTAACAATGGAGCATGGCAGAAGCAAGGTTCAGTCACGGCTGTAGCATATTTGTCTACCTTAAGAGTAAATCAGTGCATTTTAGTTTCCCAAATCCAGAATGGTATTTCCAGCACCCCATGCTTCAAATTTGGCATTTATGGGATAAAAACATTCAGCTCTGCTCTTGGAAATAATCCTTGAGAAAATAAAGTCTGTCTCCAGCAAAGACACAATTATAGATAAGTTCTTCTTAACCAAATTATTTCAGCCTTTCTTTTCCTTTTGGAATAATTTGAATGCTAATTTGCTACATAATGTAAATTATTTTTGAAGTAGATTAGAGACTTTGAATTGATGGTTTGTTCCTGGCTGTCAAACACATTTCCAGATTTTAGCTGACAGCAACTCCAAATTTGCACACAAAACCATTCTCTCTTGGCTCCAATCTGATTCCCATAAAATCTTTAACTGATTCCTGCAGTTTGAAGAAGCAACTATTGAAGATGAGAGTAGGAAGGATAGGGTTATTTTCCAAGAGATGCAATGAATTGATTAATCTATAGTCTTAATTCACAGAATTACATATTTGGCATGGTTAGTAAATTATTTCCAGCTGGAATCTGTCTTCATCTCCTTGTTTGGTAGAGGTAATGAGCAGCTATTGATATCATACAGAAAGGTTTCTGGTTATGAACCACAAGCCAATCCTGTTTTAAATATGGATAGCTGGATGACATACACTAAATGACAGAGTCAGACAAATTGTCTCTTTAACCTAGAATTAACATTGGCAGAATCCTAAACATTTCCCCCCATAATTGTTAAGATAAAGACTTCAAGTCACATTTGCATGGTGACTGCATGGAGACCTTGCCAGTAAGATGGGTGGCATATAAATTTAGTAAATAAATAAAATAATATTTTCTCAACATTAATACAGAAGTGGTTTGTCAATGCATTTTTCCAAGAAGGTTTTTGGGCTTTGCAATCTGAACTTTCCTGGTGGAATCCCATCATAGAACTGGCTATCTTTGTATTTGCATGACCAATAATCTTAGTAATTGAAAATTAAATGTATGTCCTTGTTCATAGCAATGTCTGGCTACCAATGAGTTTGGGTCTCCTTGTCTGACCACTCGCTTGTGTTCTTGCAGTCTGGTGGTTAGTTTCCTCCCCCATCTGTCCTACATAGTCACAGGGGCAATCCATGCAGGGGATCCAGTAGATTACATTAGAAGTATCTCCCATCTCCAAGCGATCTTACACCTCCAAGTATCTTCTATAAATGATACAGTTCTAAAAAATTATTAGAACTTGGAGAGCTTGCTCAGAAGTTCTAAAAAAAAAAATTAGGTGAAGTTAGCTAAGGCAAAGAGGATATTTTCCTTCTTGCTTTGATCTGCACTTCTGCACACAGCAAGGATGAATATTGGCTCAATATTCTCTTTCATTCTGATGCAACAAAACAAGGGAGATTGAAAATAGAAAGGTAGACTTCCAATTCTCTTCCCTTGCCAGAACTCTCAGTTTCACTTCTGTCTTTGATCCTTTTCATTCACAAGAACCAGATTGAAAAATAGCATATTGAACATAGAAGAAAATTCATTATAGTTTTATGTTGACTGAAACTGCAATTGCAATTGCAATTACTTCAATAAAATTTAAACTTCTCAGTGCAGCCATAATTACAGCCCCAACAACTAACACATTAGTTAATACACATTAGTTACCATATTTTTCAATAGCATGAATAAAATAGCACTAGTGCAGGGTTTTCAAACTATTTGTTTCTAACTTCAGCACACTAATCCCCATGAATATTTTACTGCACATAGCATTTTCAAGAAATTGAAAATGCAGCAATCAATATGAAACTAAAATAAAAACATACCTATAAAATTACCAGAAAATTGATATTATGCAGATATCAATTCTGAGATAGGAAAAAGTTAAGAGAGAATGATAATTAACATAAAATCTACACACTGCGTGCTCTGAAATGCTCAACTATTGTTGGATACCTGATTATATTAAGAGGAATGGTTTTGTTACTATTTTAATGAAGATTTTACATATCCTTGCCATTACGTATGTAGTCACATATAAGAAGGAAATATCAGGAAAAAAGGAAAAGAAAAAAATTCCAAGTTTTGCAAAAATTTAAAGTAAACATTTTTAAAATCCAAGGAACACAGGTCCAAAATAACCTTATGGCAACTGTTTATATTCATTTTTTTCCAAAAACTGATCAGCATTTGAGAATGGAAGAAAACAAATGGGAATTTCCTAGAGAACGAATTTGAAACAACAAACAGAAATAGTGTATGTTGCAATATTTTGTGGCATGTTTCACTTGGAGGGTCACCTTTGATTGCAGGGTGAAGGGAGTTAGCTTTGAGAAACAGGGGAGGAAACAAATGGAAAACTTTCTTTTTCTTTAAGATTAACAAGTAGCTTTTACGAGAGACAAGGTAGAACTCAGATTAAAAATACATCTGAGAGATGTCCAGGTTTGATACGATGATTTTCTGACAACCAGCGAAGCACAAGCTGTACTTTCTCTCTCTTTCTCATAAAGGTTGCACTCTCTGTTCTAGCTACTGGCCTTCAAAAAGTTATCCCACTGATTTTTAGATTAAGTATAATTCTAGCAATGCACTTTTCAACACGACCAGCTAAAAGGTATTATTTTAAAATGGTATTGCTGAATTACAAGAAAGGTCCATTAGTTTTTTCAGAATGAGAAAGCTTTAGATTAGCTTTTCCCAATCTGACACCCTCCAGATGTGAGACTGCAAATCCAGAACTTCTCTGGCCTATCGAATTCAAACCAACAAAAAGGCAAAGAGCCATTTTAAATGGCAGGATGATCAAAAGTAATTTCCAAATGAATATATCTCATTCCATTCTGCTTCTAAAAGCCCAATCAGAAGCGGATAGGATTTTAACCATCAAAAGTCAAGTATGGCAGGAACTTTTGTTTCCTTTTTCTGATGTATTCTTCCATCACAGAAAAGAGATATACCTCAGCAGAAGACTGTTGTGCAGAAGTCTGAACAGGCAATTGAAGAAAGTCACAAATGAAGGCAAATATCCTTTCCTAGAATAATGTTGCAGGATCCAATTGGGGTTAGTCAGCAGGACCAGAGGTTTAATCTTCCAAGCTTTCAGAGTCATGCTGGAACCCATCCTCAGGAAATGTCTCCGAAGAATGTATAAAAAATGAACAGACAGAAATCCTGATTCTATAGCACATATATTCCTAAGCACACAAGATTAACCCCCCATGAGCTAAATATTTACAGATTGTACTTGTATGGACATTCTGTTTCATATGAAGAAGATTATAGATATTCAAGTTATCCAAAAAAAAGGCAAATCATATGAAAATCTTACCTGCTCTAAAGAAATAAAGACACCCCTTACATGTAGGACAACTCATAAGATCCTAGTTTCCAGAGGGAAAAGATTTTCAATCTCTCCATTTAAAGTCTACTATCATAAAACAATAGTTCAGTTTTTTCCACTTGATACCTATTAGCACAGCAATACCACAGAATGACTTTCTTCCATCTTCTGCAGAAATATGAGGACACAAATTTTTTCTTTCAGTTTCGGGGGATGGAGGAAAAAGATGAATATGTATGGCAGGTTATTCTAACTTATCTTGTGCTTTATGAAAAATGTTTCATTAGGACCAATTTTAAAGCTAGAATTGTGTTCCACTGCTTATAAATGAATTGCCTTCCTTTCTATTATGAAAAATGGTAAGCAGAATGGAAATTGAATTTCAATAAAATAGTAACAGTGAGCCTAGCAGTGCTCCCAATGTTCTATTTGATGAAAATTACACGCACAAATGTGCATTATAGGAAAATCATATAAAAGGAAAGAAAGAAAGAAAGAAAGAAAGAAAGAAAGAAAGAAAGAAAGAA
>JAKJMR010017842.1:84368-134675 GCA_024449315.1 Daboia siamensis
GAAAGAAAGAAAGAAAGAAAGAAAGAAAGAAAGAAAGAAAGAAAGAAAGAAAGAAAGAAAGGAAGGAAGGAAGGAAGGAAGGAAGGAAGGAAGGAAGGAAGGAAGGAAGGAAGGAAGGAAGGAAGGTAGGAAGGAGTGGATAGGTTTTCAAACACGCCATTCTTAATAAATAAATGCAGTACCAAAACTGGACTTGAAATTGAAAAACAAATATTGGGGAATAAACCAGTGTTATGCAAATAGCAGAAATTAAATTACTAAGACAAAGAAGCTCAAAAGTTTTGTTACTGTACATATTACAGTTGTAAGGTTATCTTCATTTTAGTAAAGTGGATATGAAGGATTGGAAATTTTTTAAAAGGTTGTCCACATTTTTTTTGGTAAACCATATTTCTATGCATAAAAATACTATAAGAAAAGTATTAACATGCCAGCTGCTAGACTGCTATTACTGTTTATGCAAACAGGAAACCATTTATTATACTGTATTTCTAAATTCCCTGTAGAATTGTTCATGCTCCTCCTTGTTTCAGACCTAGTATAGATTGCACATATATGCTTTTCATGTATGGAATTTGTCAGAGGACTATGCAGAAGGTTTATCTGAAGAAAGTGAACAGAACATTTTGATGTCATCAATATAAGGATTTCCTACCTGATGCCAACTAAACATGTAAGGTATTGTGAATGTGCTGCCCATTAAATTGGTATAGATTCAGCTGAGATTGGAATCACCATATGTATCAGTTAAAAGTTCCTTAAGATCAGAGGATAATTCTGAATTCTTTGGGGTTGTTTGGAAGTGCTCCGATGCCTTTTGTTTCTTGTGAGAAATCGTGAATACTTTTCTCACCTGTCAGAATCATCTACAAGGAAATATACCTTTTATCAGAATATATTGTGTTTAACAAATGGTTGCCCCTACTATGTTACTTTTATGAGATTTAAGGAACACCTGGTTTAGTCATCTTCTGATTATTAGGGCTATTTAATTCTAATCAACTATGGTTACTCTTATGTTTTGATGCAATATGTCTTCGACAGTTTTAGTAATAGTTGCATATGATTATCGTCAATCTCTTTTCTTTCTTCTTCTCTTTCTTCTATATGCAATAAGAGTGGCATTTGGTAGATATATGTTTCTAAGACTTAGAATTCAGGCTTAATTAAGCTTTCCTTCTTTTCAGCTCCCATTTTTAATTTCATAAAAGTAATGATGGGGATATTAAACAGTAAGTTGTGAACTTGATTGGATACCTAAGATTCAATTCTATATTTAAGAATTTAATATGAAAATTCAGTGTCTCTGTTCAATATGTTTTTTGGGATCAATTAAAAGTTTAATTATGTGTATTGGAAGCATGGAAGCTCAGCTTGGGTTTTGATTTATTTGTGTTGTATAAATCCACCCTTTTTGGTTAGTTTATGGGTCAATGTATTATAGAGTCCAAGACGTTTAATTCATTAATCGGATTAAATATATTGCCAACCAAGTTCTGAGAGAAAATGTTCCTTGGATCCAACTCATACAGACAGCTATGAGTCAGTCAATACTGTATCATTTAATTTGTTAGGAGATTAGAATTAGGGTCAGTGAGTGGTAAGCAATTTCAGTGAACCAGCCTTAAGACTGAGTCAGAGCTAAGACTCTAGTACAGAACATTATAAAAAAGTAATGCATAAGAAACTGGAAAAGAAGGATTATTAGAAAAGCAAGGTAACAAGTCAATTCCATGTCTGAAATTCAGAATCAGTATTATGAGAAAGGCATATACAAACATTAACCTGTCACTCCTAGATCAAAGGAATTATTTTAATAGAAAAATGTAGGTAAATTTATTTGGAGTCACAACAGTAATATAAGTAAATGAAATTTGCAAATATTTTTGTTAAACTAGGATTCCTAATGTGACAGCTTCAACTGACTTCAGTATCACCCTGCACCCTATTAAAAAAGTGTTTTCAATCTTGGCCACTTTAGCTAGGTGGACATCAACTCTCAGAATTCCTCAAAATTTTGAGATTTGAAGTTCACATATATTTTGAAGTTGTCAAGGTTGAGAAACACTGTAATAAAGGATTATGGCAAAGTCAGTTGTAGGGATTTTTAGTAGTGTTGTTCTCTACTAAAGTTTTGAGAAAGTTCCAACTATTCTTAACACCTTAATAATGTCTATTCATCGCCTTTACCCAGCCAGTGATATATCAGTAAACATCTGATGAAATTCTGCATCTGGAGGCAAATGTTTATTACAATATACATTCTAGTCCTCATGTAGGCATACACCTCATTCCATCTGGAGTCATAATATGATAATAGCATGATATAACTGAAACCAGATAATGATGCCTTCCAGATATGTAGCATCTCAACTACCAGAATCTTCAGCCTTCCTAGCTTATGTTATAGTCTTGCACATCTGGAAAACAAAATGTTGGAAGAAGTTGACCTATATCTATAACCACACATTGTTTTCCAGCCAGTTCTATATCTTTGAAAAGATATAATATGTTCTTCCTTGGAAGTTGCTTATGGCTTTTCTTACATTATTTTGTCATTACCTTAATCATTTCCAGTCAATAATTATTAGTCAAGATTACCCCTCCCAGCAAATTTCAATTACAAATAATATAAGACATTAGTTTTAACACTTAACTGTTGTCCACTCTAGCTTGTCAGAAATATGGAAACATTTTTCACATTGAACCATCTGATAAGAAATCCTTGCATGTCTAAGCTACAACCTGTTGTGAAGAATGCTGATGGATATTCTAAGTTATGTTTCATTGTGTGCCATTCAACAGTAATCTGCTTGTGAGATGGACAGCTATATAAATTAGATAAATAAATAAATCCTTCTAATGAGGAAAGACAAATGATGACAGCCCTGGTCATCCTGTTTTGGATGTGAAAGCAGTTACAGGATACATTGGCAACCACAAAAAACTAATCATTGCTGTATTCACCATCCACCAATTCATATCCACCATAAGAAATAACTGACAATATTCTTGGCCCTCAGCCCTGTATAGCAATTCAATTAAAAGGATACTACAGTAAGACCAGAGACTTTATGGAATAGGCTAGCCATTGGCCACTGGATTTCAGAGATAATGTTATGTCTTATACTTTTCACTTCAGGGCAGTATTGACATCTCAAAGGCACAGAACATTACGGATTAGATTCTGCCCACTAAATTTTGTATTGACCCAAAGTGTTTTATAGAATATATACAACAATTCCCTACACTTATGTGTCTGAGAAGAAACTGGATAATTGTGGAGCAATGTTACTGTTTTTTTTACTAGCAATCATTATTGTTCAAAGAAAGATAAATTAGTTATCATTTCAGAAATAAATAACATCCTTGTTTTAATTATAAAAGTCCTCCTGGAATCTTTTGTAGTTTTGTTTGAAGTACTATGGGAATACTTTAATATTTCTTTCTTCCACATTTTTTTCATTATTCTAATCCATTGTTGTCTTTAAAATTTCCTGGAGGGTCTTTCATTTAGATCTAACTTGCTTAGCTAAAAACATTTTAATAATAATTATTTTTCCCTACATTTAATACACTTTAATAATAAGCATAAAATTTAGAGAACTAGTTTGATGTAGTGAATAAGGCATCAAACTGGAAACTGGGAGACCAGGAATTCTAGTCCCAACTTAGGTACAAAACCATAGGTGATTCTTGGGCCAGTAATTCTGTCCAGGTAGTCATCAGGAGTCAAAACTAACTTGAAGAGATCAATAAATAAATACTTTTCATACATTTTCCACTTTCCACTTAAAAGGTCAAATACTGTGTGCACTTTTTTTTACTGGGCCTTAAAGTGATTTAAGGATGAGATCTAAAGAGAAATCTGCCAATTTCTCCTTCACCCATGGAGAGGACACTTGCTTGATTAGCAAAACTGACCAGTTGCAAAGTCCATGAAAAGCTTTTTGGCGATCTTCCTCTGAAGGAAAAGACCTCTCAAATTAGGATGACAGCATTTGAAGAGATTTATATCACCACTTTAAAAGTGAGAAATACTGTACTAAGTTGCGTTGATCATACCAGAACAAATTTTTTTCAAATATTTTACCCTTTTTATATGCGTCTGCAATTTAATAAAAAATGCAAATGTTGAAATACATGACTGTAGCTTACATTCATAGCAATGTTTTTCAAACTTGGTAACTTTTCAATTCCTAGAATTCCCCAACCAGCCATATTCAACTTCACACATCTTAAATTTCCAAGTTTGAGAAATGCTGGTTGATAGGATTCAATACTTCTTTAAAAGAATGAGGAATCTCCCAAGAAATAAACAAAATCCCTTTTTTAAAAAAATAAATAAACTGTTCATATTTAAGGTTAAGTATATTTATATTTAAGGTTAAGTATTCTATGAGAAATGGAAATATTCACTGTTGAAGCAGGATTTGATTAAAATTATGATTAAAAATCCCTGCAGAACTCAACAAATGGAAAAGTTCTTAATAAAGAACCTGGATAGGATTCAAATTATTATTTTAAGTAAAAAAAAATCTAAAGAATTATTTCTACATTCATATGCTGAGGTTTGTTGACTGAAATGCACACAGATTGTTGACTGAAATGCACACAGATGTATTACTGAATTGGTGAACTATGACCCTTTTATGACTTGTGGATTTTAACTCCTAGAACTCCTAAGCCAGGAGGGCCATAGTTCACCATCTCTGCTCTGGAACAAAATTCAGGCTATTGTCTCTATTCCAATACAAGTAATTGCATTCCGGAAGCAAAAGACAATGTTTTCCTTGCTGGATTTTTCCAACTTTTACAAGAATTCCAAAACAGAGACTGCAAGGGGATCAAGGAGACCCATTTCCTTTCTTGCCTCTTCTCTAAAGTTGAATTATTCTTTGTTCAAACTCCAAATAAACTCTTTAATTCTAGCAGATGGACAGCCTGAGGCTGAGTTATTTACCTACATCTTGCATATGTTAACAAGAATCATGCCTCATTTGTGAATAGATGGATAGATTTATTGCCTTCAAGTCAATGTATTGACTCCTGGTGACTTCTTGAACTAGACCCTGCAGTTTTCCTGGCAAAATTTCCAGAAGTAGTTTGCCATTGTCTTTTTCCTAGGGCAGAGAGACAGAGAGAGAGAGAGACTAACCCAAAGTCCCACAGCTGGCATTGTGCCTCAGGCAGGATTCCTAGCACTTGTGGATTTATCTGAGAATATCTGCAGTCTGTGAATGTATGAGCCTATCTGGCATGTACACCGTAACTCATAATTATGTCAAATATATTTTTCTGTGATCCCTGAATAAAGAAACTGAATTTGCTTAAAAGCTAGATTCTATAAAATTTCTACAAGGCAGTTCAATTTCATGTTCCAATTGATGTGTTTTGAAACTATTGACCCAGTAAGGAAAATTCTTACTTTGTCTTGGAGTTTTAAAGTTCGTGTCTTTTCTTGGTAGCTAGTGTACTATATGTCTGTCTGTGGTCATAAAATTCTGCCTATAGATTGGTGACACCCAATGAGAAAGAGGGGAGAGGAAAGCGTCAAAATACTCCTACATGTGAAAAGAGGCAATCTCTATACAATTGTGGCCAACATCTTGACTTTTTTTTTAACAAATTCACACATATGAGAGATCCTTGGTGCTCTCTGAGCTTTGTTGTTTTCTTGTAGATGTTTCATTACCCAAACTGAGCAATATAATCAGAGCTAGTCTATCATTGATGATGTTACCCAGAATTTAACCCTGAGATCTCTGAGAGCTGTTGAGGATAATTGGGGGTTTATCTGTATTCTCAGGGTCACCTGAATCAGAGTGCAAATGAGACTGCTAAAAGTACTGTATTGTAGACAGGCGATAGATGGTATCATATCCCTATCCATCTGTTGAAAAAGGCCTCTTTGTCCCCTCTTTCAAACCAGTGGTCCTCTCTGTTCAGAATATGGATTTTTCTATGTTCAAAAGAGCGACTTTTGTCTTTCAAATGCAGATGGATGCTGAATCTTATCCTGATGGGTTTGTTCTCTTGTGCCATGTGTTTATGAAGGCGTTGTTTAGTTTTACCAAGATACATATCTGCATAAAGTATGTCTCACTGCATTGCACCACATATACCACTTTGCTCAGTTTGTCTCTGGGTGTTTTTCCTTGGGGAGGACAAGATTCTAACAATGTATTTTTAAGTTTAAAGTGTGCACATATATTGTGTTGGTTGAAAATCCTTCTGAGCTTTTTAGCTTTTCAGGTATTCCTGCAACATATGGAAATACAAAGTTATTTCATTTGTTGTTCTGTCATGCTGGATCTTTTCCTGGATTTGATGAAGGCCCAGGTGGGATAGCAAGTTTTGAGGGCTTCCTTGATATGTTTAACTTCTTTTTCTTTTACCTCTTTGCTGGTAGGCAAACCTTCAGCTGGTGGTGTCATTCCCATTTGTGCTCCAGTGAGAATATGTATGTGAGTTTTCTGAATACTTTGATGTTGAGGTTTCTGACTTCCTTAATGGGAATTTGACAGTTTAGGAAAGCCAGACTATTTTCCTTAACATCTTCCTTCATGAACTTAGTATACCTGTCCAAGTGTTGATGCATCTGGTGAAGACTTCCATTCCTGTGTTCTAATCTTGACTCTAGTATCATCCACATAGCTATACCAGTGAGTAGGTAGAATTCCTGTGAATGAGTTTAGGGCTTTGGTTTCTACTTCTTCTATGTCCCCCTGTCTCCTATCTACAACACAGTCTTTTCAGCAGTACCAAGAAGGTCCACACACATTTGCACTCTGATTCAAGTGACCCTGAAGGTACCTCCAAGTTTATCAATGACTCTCAGAGAGCTAACAACTGGCCTTCAAAGTGCTAATGACAAGATGACTGTAAAATATATATATCCTTACATTCCCCACCATTCAGCCAGAACTGAAGAAATCTCTTCAATGACAAGCGAAATGCTTTCAAGGAAAAAAAAAAACAACAACCAAGGAAATCCAATTGCCTTTTGAACAGCACTTTTGGGACAACCATGACCTAGATGGTTGAGAAAATCCCACTTTATCTGCAACACTCACACATATACATATATTGATACTCTCAGAGTGATCCCATTTCATCACAAAAGACAGAAAGCAGTTGTGAATTAAGAGCATAAAATTGACAAAGATGATGATTTTGACAGTTGTTTTAACATTTCATTTAATTTGGGACATATTTTTTTCCTTTTCATCGTGGGTTTTTTTTGTTTGGCACTGCATTTCATTTATGCAACTGATCCTACATGCATACCAGTCAGATTAACCTTGCACATACTAATTCAAACATAGTTTGAGGTTTCCAGGTTAACATTTGAAAAAAGCAATCTATTGAAAATACCTCAGCATGGGTTGGATAGTTTATTCAGGTCCAGATAATTCATGTATTCTTTATTCTTTCATCATCTCAGTCAATACACTGAGTGTTGAACAAAGATTCTGTCAACAGTGTCAGTCACATCATACAACTGGAGAACATATACTTTGATTTTTTTTTAAAATAAAGCTATTGAATAGTATCCTAAGTCATTACAGTTAATAACTATGTGCTTTAAAACAATACAATTTAAAAAAGGAATTGCTATCAGTTTTCTGTCCACTTATCATCACAAATAGGCACACTTGTACCCAGCAAAGAAGGCATAATTAAATCATCTATGGTACATTGTCAATGAAAATCATTATGATAAACAACATTTTAAACAGAGACTCATTTCTGCTTCCTGTAGTTCCAAACAATTTCTCTTGATACTTCAATTTACTCTTCTAGAAAAACAATATTAACATCAACTGATTTTTCTGCTAGTGAAAGCTAATATCTAGTAGGTAATATCTAGCAACTAGCACTGTTTGGATTATAGGCTTTATGGCTTTTGAAAGATCATTGGAGTGTGTGGAATGATCACTGCACAGTTAACATGGAGAAGCTGGCAAGTGTTGGTGAATGGAAAACTATCTTATTTTGGCTATAGAGTTAACATAGAGCTTGAATAGACTGTATGCTAGGGTATACCGTGGCTATATCATCTTTCTGGGTAGATAAGAATTTTGAAAGGTCTTCTGACCAGCTCATTCTTAAGAAGATGATAGCAAAGAGGCTCTGAAAGAGCAAAAGGAAAGGCCTATGTATGGACAAATTCCTGATGTTGTATTGTTTCCAAATATCTTATATATTTTGATGAAACCATAGGTGTTCTTTGGATCTTTCCAATTAATACTGAAACCTGGAGAGTGCAATGAACTATTCTTCTAGCTTTCTGGACAGCAGTACAGAAATGGTTTGCCACTGACTTTTACTAAGATTTTTTTTCCAAGTTTCCATTTTAGCGTGCAGCTCTCTGATTTCCTGGTTATGATTTTCCACATATTAACAAAGTCCAACCCTCCTAGATACTGCCACTAAAAAAATAAATAAATAAGAAGCCATATTTTTATTTGCAATAATATTTCAACTCACCTTTTCCTTAAAAAGAACTATTTTCATTGTGAAAAAATGAATCACAACCACACATTCGTAGATTTATGGCCACTGCAATGATGGGATTGTGATTGGTGTTCCTGACAGTATGGCCGCCATGACATGATATGGACTACAGAGGATGGATGTGCATGAAGTTTTGGGACTTGACCTGACATGCTTGTGGTTTGACCAGAACTGAAATACACTTTTGCTTTCAGTTGCCACAGCTGTTTGCTGCATTGTGGACTATTGAGGCTGCAGTGCCCAGATGTGTGTGCACATCTGGCTTGAAAAAGAAATTCTATGAACTGCTGTTGGGCTTTGGTTTCTTGATGGCCCTCTATTGACAGCTGCTAATAGTAGCAACAGCAGCTATGGCTTTAGAACTGAATTACTAAAGAGTACTTACTAGACAGTATTTTTTGACAAGAGGCCTCATCTTACACATTAAACAACTGAGGATGATGAAACATCTTCTGTGTTACTTGTCTTCATTTTCTCTAGAGACGTAGACATATGCTGAGATACAAGTATTATTATTTACACTCTGAACTAAAAAAAAATCAATTCACTCATACATTTACACACCCAAAAACTCTAGTTTGTTATGCTAAATTTAATTTTCAAAAGAATCAAGGAAGCATACCATACTGTGCAGAGAACCTCATTGTCTCTGATGGCCCTAAGGACTGTATTTTTCATATATTATTACAACTTTCAACAAAGCTTGACTACTATGGTCATGATGATTCTATGGATGATTCTATCTTGGCACATTTCTCACATTTCCTGATATATTTTGATAGAACATCATTGACTCATTCCCTTACACAGCAGTCATCCCCACTAGTAATGATTTTGTTTACTGGGAAAGAATGATTATTAGCCAGATTAATTCATGTTAGCATTTAATTCCCCATGAATTTGCTGAGAAAATGAATCATGTCCTTCAACAATGCAATGACATTGACAGAGTCTATTTACTAAAGAAAATAGGTGGTCATGGGATGTTGCAAGTACACCAGACAGTTGAAGAAGGACAAGAGGCAGTGGAAGAATATCTGAAGGACAGTTGTTACAGCCTATAAGAAGACCAATTGAAAAGAGAGATGGCAAGGCAAAATATTACTGGCAGGCAAAACAGATAACAATAAGATTTGGCAATGGCTGAAAACAGGAAAACTGAAGAACGAGACATATAAAGCCAGAATTGAGAAGATAGCAACAGACATCAAATGCAAAGAAGCTAAAGAAACATTGGATCATCTGGTTAGAAGCTGCAAGAACATTACACAGACTGATTACAAACAATAGCATGGCAAAGTAGCAACTATAGTACATGGAAATATTTGCAAGAATTATAATTTGCCTGCAAGTAAGAACTGGTGGGACCACAAAATAGACAAAGCAATAAAGAAATGGGATTTCAGAATTCAAACAGACAAGCTACTGGTGAATAACACACCAGACTTAACTGTTGATGAGAAAGATTAAAAAAAATGGATAGTAGATTTTGCAGTACCTGGAAATAGCAGAAGAGAAGAAAAAGAACTGGAGAAAATCGCTAAACCCAAAGACCTGCAGTTCTAGAAGTAGAACAATGGTGGCAAAGTCCAGTTGCCTTTTGAAAAAGCACTTTTGAGACAACTATGACCTGGATGACTGAAAATTTCTACAGATAACGATGGCAAAAGAAAGCAAAGATAGTACCAATAATAATAGGCAATGGGTGTGGCCCCAAAACTTCTGGAGCATTATTTGAATAATGTGGACATTAACAGAACCCCCATCAGTCAACTGCAAAAAGTAGATTAACTTGGAATAGCTTATATCCTGTACTGGTGTAACACGACCAAACAGCATCATCTGCCTGACCCAGGTCCCTGGGAAAGTCTCAAAAGGAGGATAAAAATGTGAAATTTAGTCTAAACTTCTTCCCAACTATGCAATCCACAATATGATACTAAAGTTGTAATCATGGAAGTATCAAATTGAAGGATGTCTTACAGCTATTCAATATTTAGTAGTTTTAGAGTGGATAGAATGACTCATGCAAACTCAGTGAGCTTTGTACATTTTTTCAAGAAAGAGAGATTTTCTTTATTTTTAAGATGCATTAAGCTTATTTGTATTAAACCACAAAGCTTTTCTCATAGTGGCAGGAAACCAAGTCATCAATTTTCAGCAACTGCTGGGGCAAACACCAAAACTCTTTCCAAGAAATCAAATTTGAAAAAGCTTCCTGGATGAAAAGTGAAATATTTTTAAGGAGAAACCCAAGAAAGTCCAGTTGCCTTTTAGAAAAGCACTTTTGGGATAACCATGACCTGGATGACTGAGAATCTCCATAGACATCTTCCCAAGAAAACAGTTCAGGGATCTTCCATGCTCAAGTCTAACACCCTCCCCTCATCCCAAGATATCCTGAGCAAGCAGCCATCTTCTGCTACTAGACATCAATGGAAGGCATGTCCATCAATCTTTCCAACTGGTGCTTTTACCCTCAAACTGTCCTTACTACCACCACCAAAAAAACCCAAATACTCCAGTAGAAAACTGAGATTTACATGCTATAACTTTATAGGATTGCATTCTATAACTTAAAACTATTGGCATCTACTCTATAACTTAAAGCTATTGGCCTCATTTTTCATCTCACAAGCATCTCTCAGTTTGAAGGTCTCTGAGCAGCTTACAGTAACCTTTGCTGGCTGAGAAGTTCTAGTCTTTCTCATTGGAGAAGCATGAACAACCTTCTTCCTCTAAAAAAGTGGCAGGAGAAAATATTGCCTCTATAGTTGCCCAAATTAATATCCCATTCCATCCTTTCCTGCTTTTCTGCTCTTGTAATGCAGTAGAGCTCCTTCATGGATTACTGCCTTCTCATGGCGAAGGGGCTTGTGTAATTCAATGAAGCTATGAGCTATGCCATGCAGGGCCACCCAAGATGGACAGGTCATAGCAGAGAGTTCTGACAAAATGTGATTCACTGGAGAAAGAAATGGCAACCCACTCCAGTATCTTTGCCATGAAAACCCTATGGACAGTACCAAAAGGGGAAAAAAGATACGATGCTGGAAGATGAGCCCTCAGGTTGGAAAGTGTCCAATATGCTACTGGGGAAGAGCAGAGGGCTAGTACTAGTAGCGCCAGAAAGAATGAAGCGACTGGGCCAAAGCCGAAAGGACGCTCAGCTGTGGATGTATCTGATGGTGAAAGGAAAGTCTGATGCTGTAAAGATTTTTTCTCCATAGGAACCTGGAATGTAAGATCCATGAATCAAGGAAAGCTGGACATGGTCAAACAAGAGATGACAAGATTGAACATCGACATCTTAGCAGTCAGCGAACTAAAATGGACAGGAATGGGTGAATTTAATTCAGATGACCATCAGGTATACTACTGTGGGCAAGAATCCCTCAGAAGAAATGGAGTAGCCTTCATAGTCAATAAAAGAGTAGGAAAAGCAATACTGGGATACTGTCAGGACCCACCTCAATCCACATCTTAGGAAATAAGAACTCTTGGATGCCAGTTTAGTCCAAAAGGAAAATGTTTACTAGGATGGAATCGATTGTGGCAATACAAGACAGAATCTAACAAAGTTACATTTCAATCCTATATAAAGCATTCCCATTTCAGCCCCCTCCCTTCATCCATTTGGTCAGCCTCCCATCATTTACTTAGGTGTCAGGCCCTTCCGTGGGAAAGGGAACTCTCCTTGGTTTTATTGTTATTGCTTCTTCCTTTTTCAGTTGTAAATGAAGATGCGATCCAGATCTGTCTCTCCCCCTCCCTTCCCCCGATCAGACGTTTTCCCTGTTGTTTGAAGATACCTTATTTCAATCTAAGTAACCTTTCTCTCCCCCCCCCCCCTCGGAGAGATGGCAGAATCCCCAGAATAAGCACAATGTTCTACCTATACATTTATGAAATGTGATATAAATGGATTCTGACAGATACAATCCCCAAAATGACAGAGTGATCTCAGTTCGAATCCAAGGCAAACCATTCAATATCACAGTAGTCAAAGTCTATGCCCCAACCACCAGTGCTGAAGAGGATGAAATTAACCGGTTCTATGAAGTCCTACAGCCTTATAGAACTAACACCAAAAAATGATGTCCTTATCATCATGGGGGATTGGAATGCTAAAGTAGGAAGCCAAAAGATAACCGGAAAAACAAGCAAGTTTGGCCTTGGAGTACAAAATGAAGCAGGGCACAGGCTGACAGAATTTTGTCAAGAGAATATGATGGTCAAAGCAAATACACGCTATTCTCCAAAGCACCTGAAAGCAGGACAAGAAGCAACGGATGGAAACTAGTCAAGGAGAGAAGCAACCTAGAACTAAGGAGAAACTTCCTGACAGTTAGAACAATTAACCAGTGGAACAACCTGCCTCCAGAGGTGGTGAATGCTCCAACACTGGAAGCTTTTAAGAAGAGACTGGACAGCCATTTGTCTGAAATGGTATAAGGTTTCCTGCCTGAGCAGGGGTTGGACTAGATGACCTCCAAGGTCCCTTCCAACTTTATTATTATTATTATTATTATAACAACCAAGAGACAGCTCTACACATGGACATCACCAGATGGTCAACACAGGAATCAGATTGACTATGTGGTCTGCAGCCAAAGATGGAGAAGCTCTATACAGTCAGTAAAAACAAGACCAGGAGCTGAATGTGGCTCAAACCATGAGTTTCTCATTTAGGCTTAAACTGAAGAAAGTAGGGAAAAGCACTAGGCCACTCAGGGATGAACTAAATCATATCCCTGACGAATATACAGTAGAGGTGGCAAATAGATTTAAGGAATTAGATCTGATAGACAGAGTGCCTGAAGAATTATGGACAGAAGTTTGCAACATTGTACAAGAATTAGCAACTAAAACCATCCCAAAGAAAAAGAAATGCAAGAAAGCAAAATGGCTGTCTGAGGAAGCTTTGCAAATCGCTGAGGAAAGGAGGGAAGCGAAAGGCAAGGGACAAAAAGAAAGATACACCCAATTGAATGCAGAATTCCAGAAAATAGTTAGAAGAGATAAGAATGCCTTCTTAAATGAACAGTGCAAAGAAATAGAAGAAAACAATAGAATAGGGAGGACTAGAGATGTCTTCAACAAAATTGGAGAGACGAAGGGAATGTTTCATGCAAAAATGGCCATGATAAAGGACCAAAATGGCAGGGACCTAACAGAAGCAGAAGAGATTAAGAAGAGGTGGCAAAATTACACAGAACTATACAAGAACGAGCTTAATGTCCCTGATAACCACGATGAGGTGGTCACTGACCTCTAGTTAGACATCCTAGAATGTGAAGTGAAATGGGTGTTAGGAAAGCTGAGCAACAACAAAGCTAGTGGAGGTGACAGTATTCCAGCTGAACTATTCAAAATCTTAAAAGACGATGCAGTAAAAGTGTTACACTCATTTTGCCAGCAAATTTGGAAAACTCAACAGTGGCCATAGGACTGGAAATGATCAGTTTACATTCCAATTCCAAAGTAAGGCAGTGCCAAAGAATGTTCAAACTATCGCACCATTTCACTCATTTCACATGCTAGTAAAGTTATGCTTAAAATCCTACAGGATCGAAAACTGCCAGAAGTACAGGCAGGATTCGAAGAGGCAGAGGAACTAGAGACCAAATTGCCAACATACGCTGGATCATGGAGAAAGCTAGGGAGTTCCAGAAAAAACATCTACTTCTGCTTCATTGACTATGCTAAAGCCTTTGATTGTGTGGATCACAACAAACTATGGCAAGTTCTGAACCAGTGACTAGAAAATTGGGAAAGGAGTCTGGCAAGGCTGTATACTGTCACCCTGCCTGTTTAACTTATATGCAGAGCACATCATGAGAAAGACAGGGCTAGATTAATCAAAAGTTGGAATTAAGATTGCCGGGAGAAATATCAACAACCTAAGATATGCAGATGATACCACTCTAATGGCAGAAAGTGAAGAAGAACTAAAGAGCCTCTTGTTGCGCGTGAAGAAGGAGAGTGCAAAACTTGGGTTGAAACTGAACATTAAGAAAACCAAGATCATGGCATCTGGCCCTCTCAATTCCTGGCAAATAGATGGGGAAGAAATGGAGGTAGTGACAAATTTTATTTTCCTGGGCTCCAAGATCACCGCAGATGGGGACTGCAGCCAAGAAATTAAAAGACGCTTGCTCCTGGCAAACCTAGACAGCACACTAAAAAGCAGAGACATCACCCTGCCAACAGAAGTGCGTATAGTCAAGGCTATGGTCTTCCCAGTTGCAATGTATGGCTGTGAAAGTTGGACCATAAGAAAGGCTGAGCGCCAAATATTGAGGCCTTTGAACTATGGTGCTGGAGAAGACTCCTGTGAGTCCCTTGGACTGCAAGGCGATCAAACCGGTCAGTCCTAGAGGAGATCAACCCTGACTGCTCTTTAGAAGGCCAGATCCTGAAGTTGAAACTCAAATACTTTGGCCACCTTATGAGAAGGAAGGACTCACTGGAAAAGAGCCCAATGATGGGAAAGGTTGAGGGCAAGAGAAGAAGGGGACGACAGAGGATGAGGTGGCTGAATGGAGTCACTGAAGCAGTAGGCTTGAACCTAAATGGACTCCAGAAGATGGTAGAGGGCAGGAAGGCCTGGAGGAATGTCGTCCATGGGGTCATGATGAGTCTGACACAACTTCACAACTAACAACAACAAAAACAATGCGGTAGAGATGTTATAATTTAAAAGCCAGGTTGATTCCAAAATATGGGAATTGTTGGACCCCATCTGGCAGGCACCAAATTTTAGTTCTAGTTAAGAGACTGACTGATGTATAATTTGCAACTTTGTGATGCAAATTATAAATTATGCACTCACATGATTTTTCTTTCAAATGCCTACTGAAAGAAATAAACAAATTACAATTCTCATGGCAACTGATACGGACTTTAAATGTTTCAAAAACAGGAGGTGTTTGACTGCTGCTCTGGCTTAAAATCAGAAGCTGTGAAAAGGAATGATTTGCACAAATCTAATCATTTTGTCAAAAGTTCAGTCTGACCAGGTTTTGATTAAATTGGGAGGAAAAAAGCAACCTAGTGTTTATTCCTTTTCAACAATGCAGATGATCTAACAACAACAGGCATGAGAATTAATAATTTGATTTATGTGATGCAAAAAATATTAACAGAATAATAATGTTGACAGGAACCTTGGAGGTCTTCTCATCCAACCTTGCTCAAATAGGAGACTCTATACCATTTCAGACAAGTGATTGTCCAATCCCTTCCTAAAAAACTCCAATGATGGAGCACTCATAATTTCTGAAGGCAAGCTATCCTACTAATTAACTGTTCTAACTGTCAGGAAATTTCTCCTTATTTCTAGGTTGCTTTTCTGCTTGATTAGTTTTCATCCATTGCTTTTTGTTCTGCCTTCAGATGCTTTGGAGAATAGCTTGTCTCTCGTCTTCTTTGTGGCAGCCCCTGAGATATTGGAACACTGCTATCTTTAGATTCTAAGGGAGAAGATCAGAAAGTTAATGTAATTTTTTTTAAAAAAATGGAAGTTGATTTCTATGAACTAACAGAAGATAATTTTTAAGATGGGGAACATTTTTGGATTGTGTCTTACTGCTCTACACTTGAAAATAAAAGGCGTTCTTAAAAAGGATTAAAAACAGACTTGTAAGGGTTCAAGAGCTCTGAGTGAAGGTTGCTTCCATATGGCCACTAGCTTTACTGTCCTAAGCCTTCCAAAATTGTTGAAAGTGTCACCTCAATTGCATTGACTCTTCAGCATCTCACAGTGTATTATGAATATAGTATATGGAGAGAAATTTACTCTGTGTCCCTTTGACATCTTTGTCTGTTCTCATCTATGATCCTGCTTACCTCAGGATCTTCTCACCTTTGTCCCTGATAAGCACCCTTTGCTCACTAACTCTCCTGTTAATTGGAGACAGCTAGCATGTGTTACAAAGCAATATATTTCAAATTTCTGGGGGGGGGGGGGGGAAGAGAAATAATCTTGCTGATTGAAATTGCCCAGCAATAAGGTGAAGCAATATGGCAGCATTGTTTCATTCTTTTGGGGTCTGGGTCTATGTTGCTTTGGAAAGGAGCTTTAAAGGTGCTTCACAGGTATCTTCATTTAAACAAAGTATCAAATTACAGCTTTGCACGTACTTATTAATTCACTCTTCAGTTACTATTGGCCCATTTCACAGGACTAAGATTAGTAATTGGAAGACATTCTTGCCCTTTTAAAAATTCTGGATAAAGAAAGCTAATTAAAGACTTATTTCAACTATTTGGTGATGGAAAATTATTCAGAAATCTCTCAGAGATTCGAATTCCAACAAATAACTTATTATTTGTGGTGGGAAAAGAAACCACGAGAACAACTCCCCCATAACACTAAAATAGAAAGAAATTAATTCCAGAGTTCACCATGTTATTTAGTCTGATAGAAATGATAAAGTAGAAATAGCTTACAAGGTGATGCTTCCCCAGACCAATTATTATGAAGAAGCAGGCAGGTTGGTTTGAATATCTTGGTTCTTACCCTGAACAATTAGAAAAGCAATAGCTTTGAAAAATGCTGAGAAATGTTTAGAGTCCAGGTCAGCTTCAGGAATAGCCTAAGTGTCTTTACATCCGTCTAAACATACATAATTTTAAAGATTATTACAGCTCACAAACACTCCTATCTCTTACATATAGTAGTCAATGAAACATAGTTTATTTTCTGGTCGGACAGGTTTGAAAATTGCTGTCATAAGTATTGTGAAAAAGCATAAATCTGGCCACAGAAATTTCTAGAGATTCATTCTTGTATCCTTCTAACCAGAGCACAAGGTTGCCTTGCTAACTATTCTTAAGGAAAATGACTTCATGACCTTTCCTTCATGTCATCCCCAGCCCACTGTAGAGGCAACTTTTCTCCTTCCATTCAATTAGATCAAATACTTGGAGACTGCTTGAACAAATCCATGCAGTTTTCTCGACAAGGTTTTTCAGAGATGGTTTGCCTTTCCCTCTTACCTAGGGCTGAAAGTGATTGGCCCAAGGTCATCCAGCTGACTTAGGGCCTAGGCAGGACTAGAATTCATGGTTTTCCATTTTCTAGTTTGATGTCGTAAGCACTACATCAGGGGTCTTCAAACTTGGCCCTTTTATGACTTGTGGGCTTCAGCTCCCAGAATTCCTCAGCCAGCATGCCTGGCTGAAGAATTCTGGGAGTTGAAGTCCACAAGTCATAAAAGGGCCACGTTTGAAGACCCCTGCACTACATCATGCTGGCTCTGTCAACTTACACCCATATTTAACTTTTTCAGTGGTGTTTTCCCTCTTCTAATAATGCAAGTCTATGGACATGACAGGATATTTCAGCAAAAATGCTGCTGATGTGATCGAGAGAAGGAATCTGCCCTGCTTAAATTTACTTTTATTGAAAGTGTTCTTATAGAAAAAAAATGTATAGTCTTGTCTTTTAAAAGGACTAGGTATTTCTTGGATCTTGTAGTGGTATCTTGAAAAAGCATAAAAACTAGAAATATGATTAAATATTTAGATGGTAGATGATAGTACATCGTTTTCAGATGACTTTACTCCATCAGTTGCTCTAATAAATTGGGCAGGATAGCTTTAGACACTAAAGGTTCTTCCCTTCCCTAATTAAAATCTGTTAGTGAGCTTTTGTTAATCAACATTTTTGGATCCAATTGCAAAGGAAGAACCAACAAACATTTAAATGATGCACAAGAATGCATACTATATCTTTATATGATTCCCAGTGTTGTGCTTCCCGTCTGTCACCTTCTTCTCTTATTTTAAGCAATCAGAAGTTTTTCAAATTTACCAGGTAGTCTTTACCATCCTATATGGCTCATACCCTTATGCTTGTCAACCAGATTTCAATTTAGTTTTGGATACAAGGTTAGCACTGCTCCAAAGCCATGGATGGATCATAAATGGATCATAATTTTCAACTGATATTTGGCTCCCCTCAAATCTGTGCAAAAGCCAGGTGAAATTTTTGGGTACCTTTTTCCTGAAGCTCAAAAATGAGGCAATGCAAAGTATTCCAGCATATTTTTCTGCTACCTCATGGACCTGAGGTCCATGCTGGCAGGAGAAAAAGGCCTAGATTTGCATCAACATTTGGGTAGAATTAACTTATCCAAGGCTGTACTCTCTAGCATTCAGTTTAATATAATATTTAATCATTTTGGAGACAAAAGTCAATTATAGGTGAGATTACCCAACTAAAAATTCTCTGTGTTGAAACTGCACAAAATAAGGATAAAAAATTATAGAACCTTGCATCAAAGAAGTAGGAAAAACATTTAGTAACCCTAAAGTCTGATTCAGTAGCTAATAACTGAAAGTATAATATAACCTGATCAGACAGATATTGAAAATGCAGCATTAGCAACTGGCTGGTCAGGAAAGAGGCTTTGGGGAAGATATTATCAAAAAATTGTCTTCTGAAAGATCCATTCTTTGTGTGCTTATGTTACATAGCAAAGATAAGAAAATTACAATGTCTTTCAGTCTTTTCTTTATAGTGGTATAAAGAATCTCTAAAAACATTCATTTGTTATGACAGCAGAAAGATACCTCAAAGTAATTTAATTTGCAATTTAAAAATATATACAAAGTCACATATATTAGGAAGATGTATGCAAACATTTATATATAGAGAGAGTATATAAAAAAACAAGAAGGTTAATAGCTTGGAATAATGCATGCATTAGGAAAAATGTGCACATAATGTTTACTTTAGAAGAAATAGGCAGGGAAATGTGTGCAAATGTTTATGCATATTTCTTAAATATGTGAAAGGCTAGGGGAGAAGGGAAGGGGACAAAATCAAGCATTAGATTCACTGATTCCCGTTTAATTAAGCAATCTTTTCCTACTCACAAATTAATTCAACTAGTTGTTTATTTCTCCTTAAATGAGTTCAATTGACACTCTAACTTGTGGTAAAGAAGTAACAAGTGTCATAGATTAATTGATCTCTCTCTCTCTTTGTGTGTGTGTGTGTGTTGGTGTGTGTGTGGTCTCTGAGAATCAAACATGATTGAACAGAACATTTAACTTGATTTGCAATCTTGTAAATAAGGTTGAATCATCGTACACACTGATGTTACTGCAGTTTTAGCCTTTAGAGTCTGGATGGAGATAACAGCAATTAAAATATCTTCCAATTCTCCTATATTGCCTACTCCTGATTTGTTATAAACCCTATTTAAGATTGCAAGAAGTTAACTTCTCTAGTTAATTTTAAGTGTCTTTGCCCCCTTTTTCTGAATTTACTCCATTCATGATTAACGAGAAGACATCTTAGACACTTTTTTTTTTACCCCCATGCAAGAATGCTGGATGGAAAAATACCAAAATCTACTACTGAAGACTCAGTATGTGGAATATTCCACTTACTGGGCAATCATAGACATGTCTGCTCAAAAATAAACTTTGTCAAGTTCCATTCAGATTACTTTTCCAAGTAAACAGTGATAAGAGAGCAGCTAGGCTGTGCTGCCCTATGTTGGTTTACATAGCAGTAAGTCCCATTGTCTTCATTCAGATGTACTAGTTGTTGGGCTTAGAATCATTTCCCATTTCTCAAATATAAGATGTTTTATAAATCCAATAGAATATTCAACCATATTTAAATATTTGTACACCCCAGATAGGAATCTCCAGATAGTTTTACTTGTTCTGGTGGTTATTTTTACTGGTAAGTAGCCAGGTCAGGATGCTCTTTGCTCAATTGCAATTAGTCTGAAACTTGCCCTCCTCAAGTTGCATCATTCTCTTTACTGAAAAGATATGGGGAATCGGATGACAACGAGGGTGTTGATATGTATAATCTCCAAGAATTGGACATGATTGAATGGAAGGAAAAAAAGCCTTATATAATTATAACATCACAGTCCTCAACTTTTCTTCTCACAGGTTTAGAAATCAAATTTGATTTTTATTTTATTTATTTATTAGATTTTTGTTCCACCTTTATCACTTTATAATAACCACAATGGCTCACATGATTAGGATGCAGGGATTGAGGTTAGCAAGCCCTTGTTTGAGACCCGTATGCTGCCATGGGATGGGGTAAGCTCTCATCCTTTGCTCTAGCTCATGCCAGGGGACATGAAAGGAGACCCCAACTGGACATCCCCTGGGCAACTGTGATGTCACCAGCAAATCCTTTCAACCCAGAAGTGTCATGGTGCTTCGCAATGAGTGTGATCACTTTATGAGTAACTCAGAGATAAAGAACATACACAATAGTCCTTCCTTCTATTATTTTTCCCCACAAAAACAGCCCTGTGAGGTGAGTTGAGCTGAGAGAGATTGACTGGTCCAAAGTCACCCATCCAGCTTTCAGGCCTAAAATAGGATTAGAGCTCCCAATTTCCTGGTTTCTAAGCTAGCACCTTAACCACTACACCAAAACAGTTAGCACAATAAATGAATAAATAATATAATGGAAAGTAATTTGACCCTACCTGTGTCATGCTTTCACATGCCATTCTTCCTTTTTTAGTCAACACCCCTGCAAGGAAGACTAGATAAGAGAAAAGTGAAACCTCACACAAACCAGTGTTCTGGATGAATATGGTCAATCCAGTCTAATCCCTCTGGACCAAGGTGGGGATAAATTACATAAAAACAAACAAGCAAATAAATAAAGAAGTACTTCCATCTTTTGTATTACACTTTGCTTTCAACATCCTCTGTTCCATACATGTTATTGGAAAGCTTATTTACAGTCTTCTGAAACTGCTGCAGTTATAGGTGGAAATAACACTGGTGGCCCCACAACTCATCAATTATCATCAGTTGGAAATGAGTTTTTCCTATCATCGCCCCTCTTGAATTTTCTTTCTTAGTTTATATATTAAATGATATTGAATTCTGGAAAATCTTTGTTATGTTTTTCATATGTTTGCTCTCCAGATATCTAATGTTACTTTTTACTGTTACCACTTTTGATCTATGTTGTTTAATAGCTTTGCAATATTAAACATATTCTATTATGTATTCTATTCATGGGTAGTTCCTTTTTAATACCCATATTTAACTATTTGAAAGTATTAATAATCAAACAATAGACATGTTCACTCTGCTAGTTCTGTAAATGTAATATATACATCTGGGACATTTACTTAATTTCAGCTAAGAAGATTTTTTCCTGTTCAATTACAAACAAAACATTTATTTCTTTGCCTTATACAATGTTTTCATCTTTGACAAAATAATATTATCAGAATCTTAGCAGACATTTTGCCCAAGATTCTAGAAAGAATCTTTTATTTAATAGTATCTCTAAATCCAGAAATGAGGAAGGCAGAGCGGAGGAAGTAATTTTTGTATTCCCTGTTTAAGGGCCACTTGTTTTTCCTGTGAAAGGCCACAGAACATATCCATTGGGGTTGTGTTTCATACAAAAATGTCAACCTTCTCCTTTTTTTTCGGTCTTTGTCTATCCCTCATAGACAGCTGTTAGAGAAAGTACAGATCTCTTTAAGTGATAAATTAGGCTGAAAATGAGCCAAAGGTGTTTGTGGCCATGGTTTCAGATTGCTCACCCCATTGTAAAGGCAACTATTCTCATTTGTTGGCTTAGTTATAATTGATTTTTCAAGGCAGTACCAATATTTGGTTGTGTCATCGGAAGAAAACCAGCTCATATGGACAGAGCCCCTTTGAAGTAAGGACTTCCACAAGGACATCTGTAAGGGATGGGGTTATAAAAGTGAAGATGGTGGTTGTAGCTGTGTGATCAAAGCAAAGCTATCTGCTTTTCCCCCCCACATATGTTGCATGAAGCCATAGTGGTGCAATGGTTACAATGCAGTATTGCAGGCTTATTCTGCCCAAAGTCAGGAATTCAATCCTGACCGGCTCAAGGTTGACTCAGCCTTCCATCCTTCCGAGACTGGCAAAATGAGGAGCCAGATTGTTGAGAGCAATATGCTGACTCTGTAAACCGCTTAGAATAAAGCACTATGAAGCGTTATATAAATTTCAGTTCTGTTGCTAGTGCTATTAAAAACTAATAAGTCTTCTATTAGCACAATCTCATTTTTTTTACGTATACACCTTACAGATTCCTTTGTGCTCCTTATAGTGCCTGCAAGTGACATAATCTTTTTTTATGTTACAGATGTTGCATAACATTTGATGATCTAAAAAATAATTCTCTGTTTATGTTTCAGGCTTTTAGGACCACGTTATCAATCAAAGTCTATTAAGAAAAGCAAACAAATGAAATCCTCTCCACATAGTATATATGAAACAAACATGCATTAATTCGTATTTCCCAGCTGTTGAGCTGTAACTACAATCTTTTGTACTAATGGTAACAATCTAAGCTAAATATTATCTTACTGACTGATGACTATCCTGTATTCCTTCATGTCTCAGAATAAGAGGTTCTTTTGGTGTGTATATCACATTAACAAAGAAAGGACTTGACTTCTTAGGATAAAAATAATAGTCTCACTTGGAATGAGCGTGAACTACAAGCTTGTTTGCATATAGCATTGGACTTTTAATCACTTGACCTTGGGCTAAAAAAATATGATATTATCAAAAGTGGGGAAATATTAGTGCTCTATACCACCTGATTACTCTTTATACATAAAGCAGGATTCTTTTTTATCAGGAACATTGATGATGCCCATCCCAACACCACAATCTTCATCCAAAATTAGACTTGTGAGATAGTCCAGACAAGAAGCACAACCAGGAACACAAACTCTATCATTATTGTAAGGCTAAGTTAACAGAACCTTGCAAATCTGAAAGTAGCCCTCCCATCCTTCATTTCTACTCTCCTGAAAACTAAATGTTAAATGGGACGTTTAACTGGTTACTTCTCCCACACGTTCGTGAGGAGAAACACGGCAGCCTGCTGATAGCTGTCAAACGGGCTGCCGCTTTCCTTCCACGCAAGCGCAGCAAGCGGCTGACTTTGACAGCTGTTAAGCTACCGCGCAGGCGCAGCTCACTGACAGCTGTCAAAGTTGCCAGGACCGCGCATGTGCAGTAGCAACTGAACTGTCAGCAGTTGCCAGCTGGTCGGAGGCGCAGCTCGTTGACAGCTCACGGGTGTCAACAGCTAGCCGTGCCTGATTGGCTGCCGCCACGCGGCGGGAGAACGCCACTCGACGATTGGTTGTTGCGTACACAAGTTCTTGTATAAATAACAGGGAATCCCGGTGGTGCGCCTGCCCAGGGTTATCCCTAATAAACCATTGGAACTGTGCCTGCTGTCTCTTGGTCTTCCCTCACGCTAATTCACCTGGCGACGAAGGTGGGATATGGGTCTGCTTAGTACGAGTTGAAGTCGCACAGCTGAAGCCACGAGCTGAAGGAGGGAAGCCGTCCCACCAGCCGACACCGCTGAAGTCACTCGCTGGCTAGGGAGAGCCCTCCATCCACTCGACCTATAAGCAGACACGTGGACCTGGACAGCATGGCCACCCTTGGGCATATTAGGGAATTTGACGTCTCCCAGCCAGAAGGCTGGGAATCTCATCTCGAGCAGGTCAAGGGGTACCTCCTCGTCAACAAGATTTTCGAAGACTGCCCCAGGGCCATGGCGCTACTTTGCCTCAGTGGGCCAGCGGTCTATGACATCGCCGTAGGATCTGTAGCCCAGACCCGGTGGCCACCATGCCTTATGCCGAGTTGGTCGACCGCCTCAACTGGCACTTCATGCCAAGGCGGTCTGAACTTTATTGGCAGCTGAACTTCGCCCGTCGTTTCCAACGACTGGGCGAGTCAGCCACGTCTTTCATCGCTGAGATTCACCACGCAGCTCGCCGCTGTCACTTCCCCGACTTAGAAGATCGCATCCGAGACCAGGTCATTGTTGGTCTGCGGAATGAAAGGCTACAAAAGAAGATCATTGCCAAGCCAATGATGGACCTTGCTGAGGTGACACTCGAAATTATGGCCTATGGGAACAGCCACAGGGAAGACGCAGCCCCATCTGGGAATTCCCTCAGTGGGTCAGTCCACCAAGACTACCTCAGAAACCTTGACTATGGAACACCTGAGGAGAAAGCTGAAGTGGACGCCATTCGCCTGAGACCAGGCAACCACCAAGCACACCGTAAAACTGATAGGAGATCTGACAGACTGGTCATGGGCACCAAAAGCTCCCCACCCAATCGCCTCAAGTGTGCCAGCTGCGGCAGAAACCACGCCAGAGCTTCCTGCAGATTCCGGAATGCCAAGTGCCATGGCTGCGGAAAAACTGGCCATATCAGCACCGGCTGCCACAGCATGAACAGAGAGACCGTCATTGAACTGGAAGTCGCCCCTGAAGGTAGGACATCCCCTCCTAAATTGGTGCTGGTGATGACCTATAAAGCCCTAAATGGCTTGGGTCCGGGATATCTGAGGGAACACCTGCTGCCGGCATCAAGCTCCCTTTGTCCAGTGCGCTCCCACAGGGAGGGTCTTCTCAGGGTACCACCGATAAGTGATTGCCGACGGACGATACCCAGGGATAGGGCCTTCTCAGTGGGTGTGCCTGCCCTTTGGAACCAGCTGCCAGTGGAGCTTAGGACTGTCCCTGACCTCCGTTCATTCCGCCGGGACCTGAAGACCTGGCTCTTCGAGCTTTCTGGCCCAGGCTGAGAATTTTAATTTTAATTTTAACTGGGGTTTTATTTTGTTCAGGGACGGATATAATTTTTTTAGCTGATTTTAACTTTTGTATTTCTGTTTTTAATTACCCTGTAAACCACCTTCGGGAAAGGGTGGTATATAAATGTAATAAAATAAAATAAATAAATAAATAAATAAATTGGCCAGGGAAACCCAGAGGTCATCCATCTTGACCGTCCGCTCAGACCAGGGGCCCTTACTCACCAACCACATCAAGCCCAAAGTAAAAATCTTAATTCGATTACAGGGAGTCCCCTGCGAGATGGAGGTGGACTCGGGGTCCTCAGTTTCCATCTTATCATGGGACACACTTCAGGGGATCGCGCGTCGCTGCGGACGCCGTTTCCCCCTGAGTCCCTCACAAATTTTTCTAGCTGACTTCCAAGGAGCCCCGATCAAACTAAAGGGGAAAACCAAGCTTAGGGTTGATTATAAGCAATTTCACAGGGAACTCACTGCCCAAATTGCCATAGGGAGGCGGGCCAGCCTCATTGGCCTCGATTGGTTCGAGGCCCTGGGCATAAAAATCATCTGAATTAACCAGTCACAGTCCCGTCACTTAGAAGCTATCTGCCACCAGTACGCAGATGTGTTCGACGGGACCCTGGGGAAGTACAATGGCCCTCCCATAGACTTAAAACTGAACCCTGAAATCCTGCCTGTCAGGATTAAGGCCAGGAGGGTCCCCTTCACCCTCAAATCCAAAATTGAATCTGAACTTGACAGGCTAGTCAACCTCGGGGTGCTAGAACCAACGGGCACTTGGGAGACTCCCATAGTCACCCTAGTTAAGCCCAATGGGCAAGTCCGCATCTGTGCGGACTATAAGACCACCCTGAACTGAGCTTTAAACCCCCACACCTACCCAGTCCCAGCTGTCAAGGATGTCCTGTCAGCTATCTAGTCAGGCACCATCTTTGCCAAGCTCGACTTGGCACACACGTTTTTGCAATTGCCAGTATCAGAAAACACGGTGGACACTCAGACCATTGTCACCCACCGCGGAGCGTTCAGGGTTAACCACCTTCAATTCGGTATCGATGTGGCACCTGGTATTTTTCAGAAGGCCATGGAAAAGACCCTCAAAGGAATCCCCAGGGTCTGCCCCTACTTCGATGACGTGCTCATCGCAGGGGAGTCCGAAGAAATCCTAGCAAAAAGACTGCAGGAAGTGCTGCACAGATTTCAGTCTGCTGGTCTTAAATTAAAAAGGGAAAAATATTCAATAGGGGTCCCAGTCACCAAATTCCTGGGCTACAGAATCGATGCCCAAGGAATCCATCTGACAGATTCTAAGATCCAGGCCATCAAGGGAGCCCCACCCCCTAAGAACAAAGCAGAACTACAAGCCTTCTTAGGACTCCTTAATTTCTATTACAAATGAGGTGTTCTTCCAGAAATGTAGAGAACATGTGAAAGAATTTTTTGTTATGAGAAAAAAAAAGAAAAAGAAAAAAAAGGCCATTATAATATGTTTCTGTATTTAAAATGATCAGAAGAATACATGGTTCTTATTAAAGGGGGGAAAATGAATATGTGCACATATAATTTCAAGAAATATTTCAGTATTTTGGATATGCCCATGCATCCCAGTTTCCAGGACTCTTGACCTCAGTGGGTCAAAAATGATGGCAAAAAATACCATTTGTACAGAAAGCAAATAGTGAAAGCAGGAAGTAGAACATCTTGCCCCTGATCTCATAGCAACGTAAAGAAAACAAGGTAGATAAACTAAAGGTAGGTAAACTAAATAATGGGGATAGTGAGTTAATTGATACAGAACATCACTGTCCCCGGCAATCTAAGAAAATAGGGGAAGCCAGGCACCATACAAGTTATGCAGCAAGTAATTTAATTAATTTAATATTTATATTTATATACCGCCCTTCTCCCGAAGGACTCAGGGCGGTGAACAGGGCAATTAATAAGTAAACACAGGGTCAGTCATAAAGGACTCAAATGTCTAAACAAATGCACAGAGTATGAACAGTAAGCAGGGTGAACTAGAAATTCAGGTAAATGAGGGCAGATATGATATTGTTGCCATTATGGAAACATGGTGGGACGAAACCTACAAATGGAGCACACAGCTAGTGGGATTTAAACTATTTAAAAGAAACAGACTAAACAAAAGAGGAGGAGGAGTAGTTGCTCTCTATATAAGAAATAACTTTATCTCTACAGAAATAGAGCACAACAATGATGAAAACTGTAAACTTGAAAGCATTTGGGTCAATATAAAAGGGGAAAAAAATGACATTGCCATAAGTGTATACTATAGGCCGCCCAACCAAGCAGAGGAAATAGATGAACTTTTTGCTAGTCAGCTAACTAAGGTATGTAAGAAGCACATCACAATAGTAATAGGGGACTTTAATTACCCTGATATCAACTGGGAGACAAACTCTGCACCAAGTGGAAGATCAAACAGATTCCTGTCAAACCTAGCAGACAACTTTCTCTCCCAAAAAGTAGAGAAGAGAACTAGGGGATTAGCCATATTGGATTTAATTCTCACAAACAGAGATGAAATGATAGAAGGTGTCGAAGCCACAGGAACCTTGGGGGGAAGTGATCATGCAATATTGGAATTCAACATTCTGGAGGCACAAGCAAGAGAACACAGCCAAACTAGAGTCTTGGACTTTAAAAGAGCTAATTTCAATAAACTTAGAGAGACCATGGGAAGAATTCCATGGATGAGAATCCTAAAGGGGAAAACAACTCAAGAAGCTTGGGAAATTTTGAAAAGTGAGATAATAAAGGCCCAGTCTAGTACAATACCAACAAAGAAAAATAACAGCTTTCAAAAGAAACCAGCATGGCTGCATAAAGAACTCTCTGATAAATTGAAAGATAAAAAGGACAAGTATAAGAATTGGAAAAAGGGGCAGAATATCAGCAAATAGCCCATGCCTGCAAAGATGAAGTGAGGAAAGCTAAGGCTCAAAATGAACTAAGGCTTGCGACCAAAGTCAAAAATAACAAAAAATGCTTCTTTCAACATATAAAAAACAAGAAAAAAGTTAAGGAAATGATTGGTCCATTAGTGGGGGAAAGTGGCAAGAAGGTGACAAGCAATAGGGAGAAAGCAGAACTATTTAATTCGTTTTTTGCATCTGTCTTTACACAAATGGAAGAAACAGTCCAACCTACCCAAACCAGTGCCATAAAAAACAGAATAGAAACGCAGGTTAAGATAGGCAAGAAAATGATAAGTGAGCACCTGTCCAGCCTAGATGAGTTCAAATCACCAGGCCCAGATGGATTACACTCCAAGGTCCTCAAGGAACTGGCAGACGTGATCTCAGAACCACTGAACTATATTTTTCAAAGATCCTGGAGCACTGGGGAACTACCAGAGGACTGGAAGAGAGCTGATGTAGTTCCCATCTTCAAAAAAGGGAAAAAAAATAGATCCAGGAAACTACAGACCTATCAGCCTGACCTCAATACCTGGGAAGATTCTGGAAAAGATAATCAAACAACAAATCAGCGAACACCTTGATGCAAACAAAGTCATCACTAAAAGTCAACATGGGTTTGTCAAAAACAGATCGTGCCAGACAAATCTTATTACATTCTTTAACCAAGTGACAAAACTAGTGGACCAGAGGAATGCTGTAGATATAATATACTTGGATTTCAGTAAGGCATTTGATAAAGTAGATCACAACCTACTACTTGATAAGATAGAAAAATGTGGGTTAGATAGCATTACCACCAGATGGATTCGTAGCTGGCTGACAGGCCGTACTCAGCGTGTGGTCCTCAATGGAACCGCATCTACATGGAAGGAAGTGTGTAGTGGGGTGCCCCAGGGCTCTGTTCTGGGCCCAGTGCTCTTCAATATCTTCATTAATGATTTGGATGAGGGGATAGATGGGGAACTCATCAAATTTGCAGACGACACCAAGCTGGCAGGAATAGCCAATACTCCAGAAGATAGGCTTAAGATACAGAAGGATCTGGACAGACTCGAACACTGGGCACTATCTAACAAAATGAAATTCAATGGTGAAAAAAGTAAGGTTCTACATTTAGGCAGGAAAAATCAAATGCATAGGTATAGTATAGGTGGTACCTTGCTCAATAGTAGTAACTGTGAGAGGGATCTCGGAGTCTTAGTAGACACCGACTGCTGTGACGTCTCAGGGGGTTGGGAATGGGAGGCACAGTTCTTCAGTGGTTCTCCTCCTACCTTCTGGGACGCTCTCAGTCAGTGTTGGCAGGGGGGCAGAGGTCGACCTTGAGTCCTCTCATTTGTGGAGTCCCTCAGGGATCGATCCTCTCGCCTCTCCTGTTCAATATCTATATGAAGCCGCTGGGTGAGATCATTCATGGTTTTGGAGTTGGGTATCATCAGTATGATGATGATACCCAGCTTTTTATTTTGACCCCAAACCACCCCAGTGATGCCCTCGACGTAATGTCCCGTTGTCTGGAGGCGGTCCGGGTCTGGATTGGGAGCAACAGGCTTCTGCTCAACCCTGACAAGACTGAGTGGCTGTTCGTATCAGCATCCCGGGAAATTCTGATTATTCCATCTCTCTCCATGGGGGGTGAGCTATTGCCCTCTGTAGATAGGGCGCACAACTTGAGGGTCCTTCTAGACTCACAACTCTCTTTAGAAGAGCATATTGGAGCTGTGACTAGGGGGGCCTTTGCCCAGATTCGCCTGGTGCGCCAGTTGCGACCCTATCTGGAGCGGGATGCCTTGCGTACAGTCACTCATGCACTCATGACCTCTCATCTAGACTACTGTAATGCTCTCTACATGGGGCTGCCCTTGAAGTCCACTTGGAGGCTCCAACTGGTGCAGAATGCAGCCGCGCGAGTTATGCTGGGAGTCTCCCGATACTCCCATGTTACACCTTTGCTCTGCGAGCTGCATTGGCTGCCGGTTGTCCTCCGGGTGAGATTCAAGGTATTGGTAATGACTTACAAAGCCCTACATGGCATGGGTCCGGATTACCTATGGCAACATCTGTGGACGGCATCAACTTCCCTCCGTCCAGTGCGCTCCCACAGAGAGGGCCTCCTCAGGGTGCCTCCTATCAAAGAATGTCGATTGGTGGCCCCTAGGAGGAGGGCGTTCTCTGTGGGCGCGCCAGACCTGTGGAACTGCTTGCCGGTTGAGATCCGGATGGCCCCCGATCTTCGCTCCTTCCGGCGTGATCTAAAAACTTATTTATTTGAGCAATCTGATCTGGTTTGATGGGTTAGGGTTGGGGTTTTTAATATGTTTTTAATTACTGTTTTAAACTTGGGCTTAATATTTAATCATTTTTAACTTTTGTATTCCTTTTTTTTTATATTTATTGCCCTGTACACCGCCCTGAGTCCTTCGTTAGAAGGGTGGTATAAAAATGTAATAAATAAATAAATAAATAAAAATAAATAAATCACTTCAATATGAGCCAGCAGTGTGCTGCAGCTGCCAAAAAAGCCAACACAGTGCTAGGCTGCATTAACAGAGGGATAGAATCAAGATCAAGTGAAGTACTTTACAATGCTTTGGTAAGGCCACACCTGAAATACTGCATCCAGTTTTGGTCAGTACGATGTAAAAAAGATGTCGAGACTCTAGAAAGGGTACAGAGAAGAGCAACAAAGATGATTAGGGGGCTGGAGGCTAAAATATATAGGGAACGGTTGCTGGAATTGGATATGTGTAGTTTAATGAAGAGAAGGGTGAGGGGTGACATGATAGCAGTGTTCCAATATCTCAGGGGCTATCACAAAGAAGAGGGAGTCAAGCTATTCTCCAAAGCACCTGAAAGCAGGACAAGAAGCAACAGATGGAAACTAGTCAAGGAGAGAAGCAACCTAGAACTAAGGAGAAACTTCCTGATATTTAGAACAATTAACCAGTGAAACAACCTCCCTCCAGAGGTGGTGAATGCTCCAACACTGGAGGTTTTTATGAAGAGACTGGACAGCCATTTGCCTGAAATGGTATAAGGTTTCCTGCCTGAGCAGGGGGTTGGACTAGATGACCTCCAAGGTCCCTTCCAACTTTATTATTATTATTAACAGTATTGATAGTATTGATAGATGAGAAGTTTCTCAGTGCTTCTAAAGAGACATAGACTATTCTGCTTTCTTAATGCAGAATGAAGTAAGAAAAGAAGAGTGTTCATTATTTGTGGGACCATTCCTCCCTGATTGTTCCTATTCATCCCATCAGATCTGGCAGGAGATTAAATAATATCATCTGCTAGGGTCTTGGAAATGAGGTTACTGTAATCCCGTTAGCCTTTTGAAAAACCTTGAAGGTCATGGAGCCCATGGGGTGCTCTTGGTTTCATAGAACCAGTCCTATTTCAGTGGTAATTAAATGTTTTATATTTTGGTTGTGTTTTTTTAGTTGTTATTTGGGATTTGTTTTTAATTGGCTTGCTGTCCAAAGTTGCCATGGCAAAATGGATAATCATACACTCAATGCTGGTTGAGCATAACAGCTGCTCTGAGGAAAGGATGGTAGAAGAGTAGGAGAATAAGGTTGAGGGAGATGGCAGATTTTCTTTTTTAACTCAAGGTGGTGAACATGCCTAATACTCCTTCTTACACCTTTTCCCCCACAATAACAACCTGGTGAGCTAACTTAGGATGAGAGAGAGTGACCAGCCTAAAGTCACCCAGCCAGTTTTCCTGCCTAAGGGAGGCAGAACTCATAGTTTCCTGGTTTCTAGCCTGTTATTTTATTTAGTTTAGTTTTGTTTTAAATAAACATTTTACTTAAAATAATTCTATTTTATAAGTATGAATTGTTAATACAATTTTCATATAATTAAAATTATAACAGAATAATTGTTTTATGGCCATCCATATGAAACCAAGCTCTAGGCAGCTCACAACCCAAGAATATAACAATAGATACCAAAAAGGAAATGAAAGCAGTATATCACAACAATAAAAAAAGACCTGGTCCCACATCTGAATTTTCTGAGGCAGCGTCCAAAACCTTGCAATTTGTCCCATGCTAACCTCACTTGATCCAGCACTTGGGTGAAAAGCTAGATCTTAGGTGCTTAGGTTAAATGGGTGGGGGCCTGCTGGATCACAGGGGGGAAAGGTATTCTGTAGGGTTGCCACAGAAAAGACATACTTCCTAGGTAAGGAAAGATGGTAAAAGATGACAAGAGAAGCCTACAGAAAAGAAAAACTTATAGGAAAAGCACTTGCTGGACGATCCTTATCAGGCCTTAATATCTGCTTCCTCTACCCTCCTTTCCATTGCTTGGTGGAAATTCAACTCATTGTCCTAGTAAAGAAGAGAATTGGTTTCTCAACCTGGAAAGTCTTCTTCAGGTAGAAAGGAGACTACACAAGTAAGGATAGCTAAGACTGGAAGGTTTAATGAGACTGATGGTGAGAGAGCAAATGAACAAGTCTTAATCTCCTACTTCTAGAACAGGGATGTCAAACTCAATTTCACTGAGGGCCGCATCAACATTGCGGTTGCCCTCAGGGGGCCGGGTGGGTGTGGCCTGGGTGGGCATGGCCTACTGGGTGGGCATGGCCAGAGTGCGTATGGCCTACTGGGTGGGCATGGCCAGCTCTACATCGTTCGTATCAAGGGTGCCTATGGGGGCCTGTGCAGGAATGGGACAGATCTGAGGGTCTCTGGCAGAAGGAGGGTCTCTGGGCCAGGGCCAAGGCAGTGGGGGCTGTTCCCTCACTGTTTCCAGGATGGCTCCGCGGGCCACATGAAACCACTTCGTGGGCCGGATCTGGCCCCCAGGCCTTGTGTTTGACATGTCTGTCCTAGAATCATTTACTACCTTGGTTAGATACTTTACTTTGATTGTTACTTTGATTTTTTGGATTGTGTAGGAGTTTGTTTCTGTTTTCAAATCCTGATCCTGAATACTCAAGGGATTGATAAAAATAAACTTTGATCGATTTTCTGCGTCTTGAAAGCCCAACGTTTGCTTTCTGTTACTCCCTAGCAAGATTCCCATGTCTCTTGTCTACTTGGATCTCTGCCACACTAGTGTTAGAAGTAGGATCTTCAAAGAAAGTGAAAAAAAAAAAAGAATAAGCACAACCAGCAGAAGGCTTATATTTTATGTTATTTTATTGCAGTCTGCTGTTAATTGGATGAGATGCAGCTAATAGCATTGCTACAACTATGCTATTAACATTAATTTTGATAAGGATATATTTCTGACTGTTAAAGCCTTCCTGCACAGCATTTCACAAAACAAAACAAAAATGTTTGAGATTGGGCCATTTTCATCTGCTGATTTATACTTTTGTGTTTACTTTTGTTTATTCATTTGCTCTTTTCAGTTTATCCATTTAACTTTTCCACCATTATGATGTCTTTATACAAGAGAAAGCCACCTTTTAAAAAATTAATTGCACTCAATCCTTTAAATTGCCTGTTGATACATAATTCTTCTATATATGAGCAGTATTATTTGATGATATGCGGATCTGGGCTTGCATCAGGTTAGAAACTGGGAGACCATGAGTTCTAGTGTCACCTTAGGCACAAAGCCTGCTGGGTGACCTTGAACCAGTCACTCTCTCTTGGAAGGAAGCAATGGCAAACCACTTCTGAAAAATCTTGCCAAGAAAACTCCAGGGACTTGTCCAAGCAGTTTCAGAGAATCAGATACAATTGAAGAGAAGAAAACAAAAAACGACAATGGAATTCTGCATTTCTTTGATTCTTACTTGTTCTGATGAAACAAAACTTGCTGATCCTCAAGGAACCATCTGGAAATAGTTCTGTTGTCAAATTTGCTCTTCCTATTGTTACTTCAACAGGATGATCATTGTCAAGACAAAACACATTGAATAAGGTTTCTGTGATGAAAGATACCACCTCCACTAGATGCAGATTTTTTATAAAAAACTATCCATATTTTTTCGTCTACAGAACCCAACTCTTCTGCACCGTTAACTAAGTCACATATACTTTTAATGATCTGTTGACTGGATGTTTACTCTAGGTGATGTTGTGATTGCACATATTGGCTGCTGAATGTCCAATTATGTCCAATTAATGAGCCCTGCGTTGTTCCACTTTTAAAAACAGATCTGAATAGCAAACTCTTTATATAGTAATTTTCCACTGGCTTCCAGACAGTTTTTGTTCTGTGATTTAGAATCAAACTCATATGGTAAAAAGAAATTACATCCCAATGAGGAATAGCAAGCTTCATGGCTTGGTAAATATTTTCAATTTTAATTTATGTATGCAACACACTTCTTCCAATAGCTTTTCTAAAAAGAAACCAAAGAGAGTGCACTGAAAGATCTTCATAAAGTATGCAGGAGTTTTGTTATAGTGCAATTGCTTAGAAGCTATGGCTGTAGTTGAAAACCCAGAATTATATTAACTAGTAGTTACCAATTTTGGCAGATGTGGAATCCACTGCCTGCCTGATATAATGAAAAAATTATATGAACATTAGCAATATAATTATTCTGAGAAATTTGAGAAAATTCATTCAAGATGTATAGGGCAAAAATGTAAGTGGCTTCTCTTTAATTTTCATCAACACCATTAGGGAAATTATTGAAAAATTACAAACACAGAAGCAAATACCATATCACCCCACATAATATCTCTTCCAGTTTTATCTGAAACACTTTGAGTATGATTTCAATACAGCTATTCACCTATCTATCTAATAGATTTTCATTTAGGGCATATTCTTGTCAAACAGAATGACATGAGATACTTCACAAAATCAAAAGATGAAGTTAAGTTATATCATATAGCCATAATCATTACCATAGTCTACTAAGTTAAGGTAATTACATTAAATAAATAAATCTGACAAGACTTGTTAATGACAAATCCTAGTAATTATGACAATATTTTCAAAGGACTTACATTTGGATTGATTTTTGATCTGCTGTAAGAATCATCTCAATTATTAATATCAGACTGCATAGTCTACATTTTGGTTCCTCTTTTCCCCCTATCTCTGTTGGTTATCAGATATGCTACTATATGGAGCACGAAGAGTAAAAACTCTCATAGGTCACCATCCTGTCCATGTTAACAAATTTATTCGGGCCCCCATAAGACAGAAACCAAAGTATTATTCTGTCTGATAATTCACAACTAAAAATATTCCCAAAGTTGCCATTGATAATTTATGACTGTTCTTAGCAGCAGATTTTCTGCTGACAGATACAAAGAAAACAGCCTGCTATGTTTCTGGCTGAGCAGTTTCTGAAAAAGAATTTTAAGAGAACTGCATGTAAACATGAACATTAAGAGAATTCAAAAAGATCTAGAGTAGCCTTTTGCTTCTTCATACCTGATAATAGCAATACTACTTATATACCACTTCACAGTGATGTACAGCCCTCTCTAAGCGGATTACAGAGTCAGCATACTTGCTCCCAAGAATCTGGGTCCCCATTTTACCGACTTTGGAAGGATGAGTCAACCTTGAATTGGTCAGGATCAAACTCCTGACTATGAGCAAAGTTTGCTTGCAATACTGCTTTCACAGTCAAGCAGGTTCAAAATGATGCTGAACTAAAAGGCTATCCTATTGATGAGATGCTCTCTGACAAACAGAAATTCATAATAGCTAAGAGTGATTCCAGAAAATTAATCAAGGAACAATGAATGCGTGTTTTCAAACATAAATTAACTTCAATAATTTTAATCTGTCTTTAATCTATCTTTAATTTATGAACCAAGGTTTTTTTGTACTCATTCTTACGTGCTTTAGAATTCTGTTGGTTTTTTAAAAAGGTGCTTTGGACATTGCGGTGTGGAAGGGTTTGGTTTGGTTTCCTTGTTATTCTGCTTTGGTATGCTAAACTATGCTATGCAATGCAATGCATATCTCCATGATGTGCAGCTTCCTGATCTGTCCCCACTTCTCAATCTAAAAAAAAACACCAAAAGAGGAGATCCTTATGATGTCTTTCCGAAAAACTAGGGAGACTCCACAACTTTTGGTCCCTTCAAAACTAAGAGATGAGCAAGGACTCTTCCTCCCACTTAAGAAAGTTTCATGGCTATCCTCTCCTTCAGGAGATAAAATTTTTTAAAAAAACTTTTTGATAAAAAGAAAGTTAAGTGCAAAAAAGGTATGTGTGATTTTGGTAAAGCAATAATTTTAAATAGGTGTGAGGACTTAACTGAATGATTAGTTGACCAGCCAAACTTAAGATGCCACTCAAAGAAACAGGTGGAGGAATGCCAGTGGATTTTTAAGGCTGTTAATATAATACGCTTACATATTTCTTATTATGTTTTGATAATCTGATCAGAAATAGTAAGGTACAATGATTAAGATATACCAGGCTAGAAGCCAGGACACCATGAATGCTAGTCTTGCCTTTGGCCCAAAGCCAACTGGATGAAATTGGCCCAGTCACCCTCTCTCAGCCCTAGGAAGGAGGCAGAGGCAAACCTCTTCTGAAAACCTTGCCAACAAAAGGGCAGGGGTTCATCCAGGCAGTTACCAGGAATGAACACTTTGATGTTTTTCAAGAGGTAAAAAGCTTCACTTTGCATATTATAGTTTGATAATATTTGTTTATTGTTAAGTACTCATCAACGAACATAACTTGATAAACATTCATTGGGTTTGCATTACATGGTCCTTAGAAAAGCATACTAGGCACCTGAGGTTGTAAATAATAAAGAAATTACAAAAGAGCTGTCACATTTGATTTATTAACTTTATACTCAGTCATTCAATGAAGCTATGAGCTATGCCGTGCAGGGCCACCCAAGACGGACAGGTCATAGCCGAGAGTTCTGACAAAATGTGATCCACTGGCGAAGGAAATGGCAACCCACTCCAGTATCTTTGCCATGAAAACCCTATGGACAGTACCAAAAGGCAAAACGATATGACGCTGGAAGATGAGCCCCTCAGGTCGGAAGGCGTCCAATATGCTACTGGGGAAGAGCAGAGGGCTAGTACTAGTAGTGCCAGAAAGAGTGAAGCGACTGGGCCAAAGCCGAAAGGACGCTCAGTTGTGGATGTGTCTGGTGGTGAAAGGAAAGTCCGATGCTGTAAAGATGTTCTCTCCATAGGAACCTGAAATGTAAGATCCATGAATCAAGGAAAGCTGGACGTGGTCAAACAAGAGATGACAAGACTAAACATCGACATCTTAGGTATCAGCGAACTAAAATGGACAGGAATGGGTGAATTTAATTCAGATGACCATCAGGTATACTACTGCGGGCAAGAATCCCTCAGAAGAAATGGAGTAGCCTTCATAGTCAATAAAAGAGTAGGAAAAGCAATACTGGGATACAATCCTCAAAATGACAGAATGATCTCAGTTCGAATCCAAGGCAAACCATTCAATATCACAGTAGTCCAAGTCTATGCCCCAACCACCAGTGCTGAAGAGGATGAAATTGACCGGTTCTATGAAGCCCTACAGCACCTTATAGAACTAACACCAAAAAATGATTTTTTTATCATCATGGGGGATTGGAATGCTAAAGTAGGAAGCCAAAAGATAACCGGAATAACAGGCAAGTTTGGCCTTGGAGTGCAAAATGAAGCAGGGCACAGGCTGATAGAATTCTGTCAAGAGAATACGATGGTGATAGCAAACACTCTTTTCCAACAACCCAAGAGACGGCTCTACACATGGACATCACCAGATGGTCAACACAGAAATCAGATTGACTATGTGCTCTGCAGCCAAAGATGGAGAAGCTCTATACAGTCAGTAAAAACAAGACCAGGAGCTGACTGTGGCTCAGACCATAAGCTTCTCCTTGCAAAGTTTAGGCTTAAACTGAAGAAAGTAGGGAAAAGCACTAGGCCGCTCAGGTATGAATTAAATCATATCCCTGTTGAATATACAGTAGAGGTGACAAATAGATTTAAGGAATTAGATCTGATAGACAGAGTGCCTGAAGATCTATGGACAGAGGTTCGCGACATTGTACAAGAGGTAGCAACCAAAACCATCCCAAAGAAAAAGAAATGCAAGAAAGCAAAATGGCTGTCTGAGGAAGCTTTGCAAATAGCTGAGGAAAGGAGGGAAGCGAAAAGCAAGGGAGAAAAAGAAAGATACGCCCAATTGAATGCAGAATTCCAGAGAATAGCTAGAAGAGATAAGAATGCCTTCTTAAATGAACAGTGCAAAGAAATAGAAGAAAACAATAGAATAGGGAGGACCAGAGATCTTTTCAAGAAAATTAGAGAAATGAAGGGAACGTTTCATGCAAAACTGGGCATGATAAAGGACCAAAATGGCAGGGACCTAACAGAGGCAGAAGAGATCAAGAAGAGGTGGCAAAATTACACAGAAGATCTATACAAGAATGAGCTTAACGTCCCTGATAATCACAGTGAGGTGGTCACTGACCTCGAGCCAGACATCCTAGAATGTGAAGTGAAGTGGGCCTTAGAAAAACTGAGCAACAACAAAGCTAGTGGAGGTGACAGTATCCCAGCCGAGCTATTCAAAATCTTAAAAGACAATGCAGTAAAAGTGCTACACTCAATTTGCCAGCAAATTTGGAAAACTCAACAGTGGCCACAGGATTGGAAAAGATCAGTTTACATTCCAATTCCAAAGAAAGGCAGTGCCAAAGAATGTTCAAACTATCGCACCATTGCACTCATTTCTCATGCTAGTAAAGTCATGCTTAAAATCCTACAAGCTAGACTTCAGCAGTATGTGGATCGAGAACTACCAGAAGTACAGGCAGGATTTCGAAGAGGCAGAGGAACTAGAGATCAAATTGCCAACATACGCTGGATCATGGAGAAAGCTAGGGAGTTCCAGAAAAACATCTACTTCTGCTTCATTGACTATGCTAAAGCCTTTGATTGTGTGGATCATAACAAACTGTGGCAAGTTCTTAAAGAGATGGGAGTACCAGACCATCTTATTTGCCTCTTGAGTAACCTATATGCGGGTCAAGAAGCAACAGTGAGAACTGGACATGGAACCACTGATTGGTTCAAAATTGGGAAAGGAGTCCGGCAAGGCTGTATACTGTCGCCCTGCCTATTTAACTTATATGCAGAGCACATCATGAGAAAGGCTGGGCTAGATGAATCAAAAGCAGGAATTAAGATTGCCGGAAGAAATATCAACAACCTTAGATACGCAGATGATACCACTCTAATGGCAGAAAGTGAAGAAGAACTAAAGAGCCTCTTGTTGCAGGTGAAGAAGGAGAGTGCAAAACTTGGGTTGAAACTTAACATTAAGAAAACCAAGATCATGGCATCTGGCCCTCTCAATTCCTGGCAAATAGATGGGGAAGAAATGGAGGTAGTGACAGATTTTATTTTCCTGGGCTCCAAGATCACTGCAGATGGGGACTGTAGCCAAGAAATTAAAAGACGCTTGCTCCTGGGGAGGAAAGCCATGGCAAATCTAGACAGCACACTAAAAAGCAGAGACATCACCCTGTCAACAAAAGTGCGTATAGTCAAGGCTATGGTCTTCCCAGTTGCAATGTATGGCAGTGAAAGTTGGAGCATAAAAAAGGCTGAGCGCCAAAGAATTGAGGCCTTTGAACTCTGGTGCTGGAGAAGACTCCTGCGCGTCCCTTGGACTGCAAGGCGATCAAACCGGTCAGTCCTAGAGGAGATCAATCCTGACTGCTGTTTAGAAGGCCAGATCCTGAAGCTAAAACTCAAATACTTTGGCCACCTAATGAGAAAGAAGGACTCACTGGAGAAGAGCCTAATGCTGGGAAAGATCGAGGGCAATAGAAGAAGGGGACGACAGAGAATGAGGTGGCTGGATGGAGTCACTGAAGCAGTAGGCGTGAGCTTGGATGGACTCCAGAGGATGGTGGAGGACAGGAAGGCCTGGAGGAATGTTGTCCATAGGGTCGCGATGGGTCGGACACGACTTCGCAGCTAACAACAACAACAACTCAGTCACCAACTCTGCAAAAGGTCCATCTAGGACTAGCAATGGATTAGTGAATCCCAAAATAGATTAGTTTATACTGATTTTTTTTATATATAGGACAATCAAGTATACATTTTTTTTCTTGTCTAAACTTTCTCTTCGTACTTAGGATGAATACAAAGGCAAACTATTTTATTGTTTTGAGAACTGAAATGTTGGCAATGTTCATATAAATCATAATGCGTTGTTTAAACCCAACCTGTTTGGTTAGTGTAAGATCCAATTTATTGGGCAAACTCAGAAAATGGGTGAATTAAGTAACCAGATTAAATATGTTATTTCAAAAATGCAGTGATAGGGTTTTCATGTCTATACATAGACAACTTGAAAGAATGAAACAGATGTGGTAGGATTGTCACTCTCAAAATTCTCAGGTCACAACAAAATCTGGTCAATGCCTGGTTAAGATTAAGATGTTCCTCATTTATCAAGAAATATACCTAACAGAATAATCAATCAATTTTATTTAACATCAAAAGATCAAAAAATAACTTATAAACATAATCTAAGCTTGGCATAGGATAAAGCAGTTTAACAAGTAAAATATTTAAATGAATATTAAATAATAGACTTATCTCCAGCTCATAAATAACATGTGGAATTGGATTGATAGCATCAATGATAAAATGTTTCACTGAGAGTTTGGTGGTGATCCAGAACCTAACATTAACATGCTTTTGTCTATGTTTCAAGAAATGACCCAGTCTAAGCCAAATGAAAATATTACATGTACTGTCTCTTTACTCATATTCTGGGTTGGAGGCAAACTTCTTGGAGAAATTAGACTTCATTCATTACGCATCTGAACATTATAAAACAAGAAAATTCATATTCAGAATCTGACTGAAGTAATTTTTTGCACCACTTTCCCCATTCAGGATGCTGCAAACACTATGGAAGTTCTATCTTCTTTTGATTGGACCTGAAGCACTGACTTGAACTACGCAGTAATCAAAATGTCAGGACAAATCTTGATTTTCTTCTCATAATCCCAAGGAAGGAGCAAAATATTAAGATGCAAATTCAGAGAAAAAGTGGGGTAGGGAATGCTATGGTATATAGGACTTTTCTCACTGAAAATTACCAAGCATATTTCCAAATTATTACAGATATGTATCATGTGATCTATCAAAGCTCCAGTTCTCCCTAGCTTTGGAAGAAAGAACATAGTTAAATTCTCTTATATTCTTTGTCTCTTCTAAATTTGACTGAGAACATTAATGGTCCACTTGAAATCATTATTACTTATGGTTACTTATAATTTTTGGAACTATTGAACAGGAGCAGCAGCAGCAGTTAAGAACGCCTATTTTCTAGTTTTCTCCTGAATGATATTATTGTAAATATTTCCAAGTATGGGTCTGAAGACAGATCTACATAAATCTGTAATCAACTCTGCCTCATGTCTCTACACCTGTAGAGATTTCTTCTGCCTGTTTTATTTCTTAGTGTCCTCCTTATTATCAACCGTCAAAGGGCTTGTTGCCCCCAAGCAGCCATAGAAGTACATACTGTAGATTTGAAGCATTTCTGTTGAAGTATCTGAGAGAGCTGTTCTGAGAGTTAGTTGTCCTGGCATCCAAGAAGGTTGTTTGTGCCTTGCTCACCTTAAAGCACCTCTTACACCTTTCTTTAAAAAAAGTTTTCTTTCTAAGAAAGAAAAAAAAAACATATGATACATATTAAAAAGTATTTTTTTACTCAGAGTATTGGAGTATGACCTCAGCAAAGGTCCTCTGAAAAACATTTAATTAACCTACTATGAACTCTATTCTTATTGCTTAAGGATGGCTTTCCAATAGAGATAACACTCTATGTTCTCTTTCAAAAGTGTACAACTTTTTCCAAGTCAAAGTGAATCTTGGGCCTTTGCATGGCATGCCAGAAGATTCCAAACAATTGAAACTATCAATTGGCATGATAAAAACTCCTTAATTTCATAACACATGGATGGACTAACCATAGTATTAACTGGAAAACTATGAGCATCCTAAACTAGGTTCAAAAATTGTATAGAATTCCTGGAAACCTGGCACTTAAACAAACTGACTGTCAACAGGCACATAGACCCAAACCTCATCTACATACCATACAAAAGAGACAATCAAAAAGCTAAAAAGGAAAAAAAGAGACCAAACGATCTCCTCACTAGCAATCAACACCCAGATGAATAGAGATCAACATCAAGATTAACACTAGACCAACAATCAAGAAGTAAACAATACCCCGGTCAAAGAATTATCAACTCAGACAAATAAAATAAACCTTTTATTGTCAAAGTACAACATGTGTAACATTGAGATTAGCTGGGCGTCCCCCCGTGCTCTCTCCCCCCAACACACAGTGACAACAAACCCTCCATCCTACCACCCGTGTGAACCAACTACACCACACACCGGCCTCCCAAGTCAATTCTGCATAAGATTATGTCCCATTTAAAAGCCTAACAGCCCACGGATAAAAGCTATTTTTCAGCCTGTTGGTACGGCTGGCTATATTCCTGTATCTCCTACCGGATGGTAGGAGAGGAAAGAGATACCATCCAGGGTGTGAGTCATCCCTGAGAATCTTCCTCACTCTTCCAAGGCTAACAATATATAATGGCCTAATCAAACAACCATCAATACCACTCCTACCAACACTGACAGAGCTAGCCACAAGTATATAAAATGAAAGCAAACTCCTCTCCCTTCAAGCACTGGTGATGTTACCTAGTTTGGCAATGAAACGTCTGCAAAAAAAACTAGCAAAGCTCAGAGAGCACCAACGACCCCACAAAATTGATTTTGAATTTACTTCAACTTATATAGTTAAAAAAAAGCTAATATGATAACTTTTATTCATGATTTTCGTCTACTGTGACCATAAAAATTACAATTTTATAAGAGTTCAGAGGCCCTTGAACATTGTAACCAAAGCTTTTATGAGGCATTCAGCTTGCAGGTTGTGCAACTCAGGTAATTTGAATAAATTGTTTCCCACACTAAGAGAGCTTCTTTGTATTCCTACATTGTGCAATGATAGATTTCTATTTCAAGAGCATTACAGGTTTTATTTACCAAGATAACTACAAGGACAGTATTGAGGAAATTCTGATTATGTTATATCAGACCTCCAGTGCCAGCTGAAGTAATGACAGTCTAAACAAAGAAACCATTGTCGATATTTCTCAAATATTGCTTTGCATAAACCAAACATCCATTGTCCAATACAATTTGAGCTGTTATCAAACTAACACCAAACACTTTCTAGACAAGCTAACCATAAATTTACTTTAAAAAGTAAGGTGCAAGATAGAGACGAACAGCCCATAAAGATGCAAATGGCAGATCAGATCACAGAGGCTTACTGTTTGAAGATATGCTAGGGCATGTAGAGGAAATGCTGATATCTGAATGCTTTTAGGTTATGATATGTGACCATCTATGATTACCTTTTTAAAACATAAGAATGCAAAAAGAATCTTTGTGAATCAGAAGAATGCTCATCTATTGCATTAATTCCCTAAGTTGCCAACTAAATATACCCAAGAAATTCACAAGTAAGGGCCAAAGGATGCTATCTTTTCCACCATGATCTCTGAACATTGTTATTTGAACAATGCTGCCTGTGATTCAACAGTTAGTAGACTATAATTAAGAGCAGGACTCAAACGATCTTTCAAAATTACTTACTAAATTATCAGGCAAAGACTTTGGGTAGCCAATTTTTCTACCAGGAGGAGAAAAAATTGTAACAATTTCTCAAGTGTGGGTACAATAGTGATGTTGGCTCTATTTAACACAAATGAACTCCATTCAAGTTCAAAACAAAGATTTCTCTTATTATGTTTTTTCTTGCAATTTAATAGTACATGGGTAGCCAGAGAGATTATCAAGCAGTATGTAATGAACCATTTCCCAGCTTTCACATCAGTAAATAATCTTCTAATTTGAAAAAAATGCTAAAGCAACTTTTGTTTTATGAACTGGAATGAGAATTATAGAAAATAATGGAGAAGAATTGTTTCTCTGGCTGTAAGCAGCATTAGTAACCACCAGTAGCTTGCTAGAGAATGCTGAAGAGATTCAAGTCTTTTTTGTAAACCTATGGCTGACAAATACTCCTTTTTCCAAATTGTGAAATGGTTGAACTTGCTACATAAATGGTGGGATTTTTTCTGTTCACCTCTGTGGCCTCAAATTTAGGAGTGTGACATAAGTTAACACCACATTTTTCAGGTGCTCTGGTGCCGTTTCTCATGTATCCTATGACATGGGAAGGTGGCATTCAGAATTGGCGAAGCCAAAGCCACAAGGCAGGTTAACTGCGATGGTTCTAGTGCTAACAGGACAGTATCTTAAGGAGCAAATATTAAGAAGTGCCTTCAGTCCTTCACTTCAGAAAATTAATGCCACTGTATAAAAACAGATAAAAGCAAATGCTCGCTTAAGATATTCAGAAACAGAGGAATGAATGCAAAACTGTTGCGGTTTTAGTTGCAGTTTTAGCAGACAAACAGAGAGAAATGTGTTTTTTTTATTAATTCAAAAATGATGAACACATAGTTCAAGGAATCTTGCAACTAAGTTATTTTTGGGATTCCTAACCCTTTGTTTTCTTTGATCAGATGAAATAATCTCCTGATTTTTTTTCTTGAACCCAAGTCATTACAGTTGCTAAAGCACTTTATAGCCTACTTTATTGAAACAATATTTTTTTACCTGAGTCATGGAAGATCCTTGCTAATGAATAAAGTATACTTAGCAGTGATTTTCAAATATTAGGAAATACAAAGCAGTTGTAGTTCCAGCCATAGGTCTTTCCCATCTGCGATAACTGAGCAAACAGTGTCTATTTCCATTTCCATTCCAATAGCTAGAATGGTTGTCTAAAATCTTTTAATTCAGTTTTCAATATGTTTATATATAATTATGCCTGGCTCACAGCCATTGGTGCCTTAGTCACCTCCTGTTTGGATTACTGCAATTAACTCTACATGGGGCTGCCCTTGGAGAACATCTGGAAGCTGCAACTGGTCCAGAATTCAGCAGCATATGCATTTTTGGGTGTTCCACCTTTCACAACACTGCTGCATGAGCTCCACTGGTTTCCAGTTGCTTTCTGCACGCAAGTCCGGGTGCTAACTATCCCTTTAAGCCCTACATGCAGTGGTGGGATTCAGCCGGTTCACACAACTTCGGCAGAACTGGTAGCTAATTTTTTGTTGTCCAGGCTCAGAATGGAGTTCTGGAAGCAGCATCCACACAGAGAACTGGTTGTTCACATATTTGAATCCCACCACTGCCTACATGACACTTGTCCAGGTAACTTGTGGAACCACCTCTCCCTAAGGATATCTGCCTGTCCTACTAGGTTAGATAGGTAGGTGCATTTCAGGACTCCTTCCTTAAAAATCTTGATTTTTAAAAGCTTAGCAACGAATCAGCAAAAATTATAGAAACGTATTTCGCAAACACAGTGGAGGCATCTGTTTTTATAAAGCTTTCAGAATTGATAGCTACACTTCCAAGAACATGGCTGAATGACTGAATAATTTCTTTTACAGCATTTCACATTACTATTCCTTCAGCTCCATTTACTGGAGGTTAACTTTCTCAAACATATTTTGGATGCTTTCAGCTTGATATTTAAGACACAAAGAAACAATTTTTGCTACTTTCAACACTGTCCAATTTTTATGTTGCAGCAATTGTTAATGCCAAGTTGCAGACAGGATAGTAAAATAAGAGTTTTTGGACAAATGAATAAATTCCACAACAATGTTAAAATAAGACAACTGATATTTTCTATTTTTTTTTTTGACTTTGTTATTGGTTTATCCTATGAACCGTGGTGGTGCAGTGGTTAGAGTGCAGCATTGCCGGCTACTTCTGTTGACTGCTGGCTGCCAGCAGTTTGGCAGTTCGATTCTCACCGACTCAAGGTTGACTCAGCCTTCCATCCTGAGGACAGTAAAATGTGGACCCAGGTTGCTGGGGGCAATATGTTGACTCTGCAAACCACTTAAAGTTGCCAGCTAACATCTATCAGAAATGTGGAATCCTAGAGTACCATATTAGTCACTTGTTCTATAATGACTGATCTTTGAACTTTGAATATAGACCACTTGATAACAAACTTAAATATTCACCCATTGCATTAATTTCAAGTTAATATATGTATTATGATATAACAATATCCATCTGCTGTATTGCCCTCTATTTGAAGGCAACCTCTATAGCAGGGGTGTCAAACTGCCAGCCATGGGCCAGATGCGTCATGCTGAAACCGCATGCACCCCATTGCCAGCAATGGGAAAAAAAATCAAGGAAACGAAAGGAAAAAAAAAAAAACAGATTCTGCTGTTATTAATCAATATAGGCACCTGTGCAGCAGATTGAATTCTCATAGTTTTGGGAAATGTGTTGGATTTATATTATACAAACTATTAATTTGCAACAATAAGGTTAATCAGCACAAGTGAATTAGATGGCAATCACATTCTTTAATCCCCAGAAGAGCTTTCTTAACCTCAAACCTTCAGATATTTTGAGACTTCAACTTTTTAACTTTAACTTTAATTTTTAACTTTAACTTTTCAGTTAGGATGGAAATTTTGGTGTGACAATCCCAATATATTATTTGCTGAGTTGGAGAACATTGTTCTGGATCCTGCACTGAAAAACAACATCATTTAATAATTCCAACCTATTATTATTAGGTTTTAATTATTTAATTCATTGGAACAGGAGATATAATTTTTGCAAGGTGAACATACAATCTATCATAAATATCAGCATAATCTACTGTGCCCCATTTCTCTCTTTAATATTAATAATAAAATTCATATGTAATAGAACTGCTTATTGTTCTTATTAATTATTGATTTGGGATGTTTCTAATACCACTCTTTTTAAAAATGTGTGCTAAATGATTCAACAATTTTGAGCATTATTAGAAAATGGTAAATGTATTTTCTGGTTGATCAAATTATTTTGAATAATCTTTTTGCTCTTCTTTTGTTATGGAAACATATTTGAAGCTGTTTAGTTTAGAAGTCACAAGGGGCTTTGTTATTAAAGAAATCATAAATAAAGTAAGAACCAATAGAGGAAGCTTTCTTTGACAAAGCATTAATGTTTTTCAAACTGTGAAGATACAAGGTACTCCACAGGCAAGATTGTATACTCGTGCATTTTTGTACACAGAGGCCTACTTAGCACTGTTTTAGTAATGCTAGTCTATAATGATAATGATAATAATAAAGTTGAAAGGGACTTTGGAGATTATCTAGTTCAACTCCCTGTTCAGGCAGGAAACCCTAAAACCATTTCAGACAAATGGCTGTCCAGTCTTTTTAAAAACTTCTAGTGTTGGAGCATTGACAACTTCTGGAGGCAGTTTGTTCCAATGATTAATTGTTCTAACTGTCAGAAAATTTCTCCTTAGTTCTAGGTTGCTTCTCTCCTTGATTAGTTTACATCCATTACTTCTTGCCTTGCCTTCAGGTGTTTTGGAGAATAGCTTGACTCCCTCTTCTTTGTGGCAACCCCTAAGATATTGGAACACTGCTATCATGTCCCCTCTTATCCTTCTTTTCATTAGACTAGACTAGGGGTGTCAAACTCAATTTCATTGAGGGCCGCATCAGCATTGCAGTTGTCCTCAGGGGGCTGGGTGGGTATGGCCAGGGTGGGTGTGGCCTACTGGGTGGGCATGGCCAGATCTACATCGTTTGCATCAAGGGTGCCTATGGGGGCCTGGGCAGGAGTGGGACAGATCTGAGGGTCTCTGGCAGAAGGAGGGTCTCTGGGCCAGGGCCAAGGTAGTGGGGGCCGTTTCCTCACTGTTTCCAGGATGGCTTAGCGGGCCACATGAAACCACTTCACGGACCGGATCCGCCCCCCGGGCCTTGTGTTTGACATGTTTGGACTAAACATTCCTAATTCCAGCAACCTTTCCTTATATGTTTTAGCCTCCAGTCTCATAATCATCTTTGTTGCTCTTCTCTGTACCCTTTATAGAGACTCAAGATCTTTTTTTACATCATGGTGACCAAAACTGGATATAGTATTCCAAGTGTGGCCTTACCAAGGCATTGTAAAGTGGTATTAACACTTCACGTGATCTTGATTCTATCCCTCTGTTAATGTAGCCTAGCACTGTGTTGGCTTTTTTGGCAGCTGCAGCACACTGCTGGCTCATATTGAAGTGATTGTTCACTAGTCAGTTGCACCAAAAGCAGCCAAGGATTTGTGGCAACTAAGAAACTAACACAAGGGTGTCAAACTGCCAGCCCCCCGGCCGGATGCATCATAGCAAAACCGCACCCACCCCATTGCCCTAATGGAAAAAAAAGTTGTGGTATGTCACAACACGTCACGTGATCTTGCGAGTTTGACACCCCTGAACTAACACATTTATTATAGCATCAGTTTTCATGGACTTACCCTTATGTAAGCTGATGTCATAATACTCTAATTAATCTTCATTACATCACAAAATGTGTTGTGCATATTCTCTGAATGATTATGCAGTCCTCTAGCTACATTGTCTTTATCCCCTCTTTTAACATTTGATAAAGCCAGTTTTCATTTCTTTTGAAAATTGCAAAGACTCAGTTTTATAAACCTTTTTTTATAAACCTATTGCCTTTTCTTACAGCTTTATTATGTATAAGTATACATTTTTTTGTGTGTGTGTGTAGTTACATATATTCACATATCTTAACACCAGCAGTATATGAAATGGCATGATCTGATTCCTCAATATTCATTTGTATGGACTTATATGTGGGGAGACAAGGTAATCCTAAGCATATGTTTTAGCAATTCCCATAAATGACATTTTCCAGAGGGCAAAATGAAAGAGGATATTTCCTTGAGGACATGGATAAGAAGATAGGGCCTGTTACTTTTAATGGGAAAAGTTGGGTCAAGTGGGAACATTGTTTCCAAACAGATCCAGGCATAGCCAAATAAAGATCCAAGAAAACAGGGAGCCAGATGAGGAAATGTTAATTCTACACCAGTATTTGGAAGAATGAGGCAGCTTGGGAAATGAAGCTGGCTCAGTCTCTGGTCCAACATCAAAGTAGATTTCCCAAGTGTGGTGCAATACCCATAACTTGGCCTCTAATTGCAATCAACCCTTATCATTAATTAAGTTTTCTGGAGTGGATGGGAATTGTAGGCCAAAAACCTTTGAGCACCAAGGACCCCTCAAAATACCTTTGGAAACAGTGGAATGTGAGATGGATGTTGATGGATTCCAAATATGGAGAAGAAGGCTATAGCCAAGCGGGGAAAAAAATGGAGCATGAAATCAGTGATGGCCTGTGACAAAGAAGCATTGCTATTTTCCAGGAAATGCCTGGTTTTAATCTAATTTGTTATAAATACAGCAGATGTCCTTAAATGAGCCCCGCCTAAGCTCTAACTTTCAGTCTCCAACACTTACAACTAAATTCTTTTATGCAATACTAGCAAAGAAGACAAAAGAAAACCTGGGTTGGCATAATTTTTGCATACATTAAAACACTTTGAACTTTGAACTGTGGTGCTGGAGAAGACTCCTGTGAGTCCCTTGGACTGCAAGGTGATCAAACCGGTCAGTCCTAGAGGAGATCAACCCTGACTGCTCTTTAGAAGGCCAGATTCTGAAGTTGAAACTCAAATACTTTGGCCACCTTATGAGAAGGAAGGACTCACTGAAGAAGAGCCTAATACTGGGTAAGGTTGAGGGCAAGAGAAGAAGGGGACAACAGAGAATGAGGTGGCTGGATGGAGTCACTGAAGCAGTAGGCGTGAGCTTAAATGGACTCCAGAAGATGGAAGGCCTGGAGGAATGTTCTTCATAGGGTCGCGATGGGTCGGACATGACTTTGCAGCTAACAACAAATCACATACATGAAAACAAAATTAGAAATAGTATCATTGAAGCAGAATTATTTGAACAGGGAAATAATGAGGACCCAGATTGTTGGGAGCAATAAGCTGACTTTGTAATAATGCCGCTTGAGGGGGGCAAAAGCCCTAATAAGCAGGCATATACATAGAATGAAGGCTATTGCTAAGCACATTGATTTGTGCTTTAGATTGTAAGCCGCCCTGAGTCTTCGGAGAAGGGCGGGATATAAATGGAATTAAAATAAAATAAATAAATAAATAATTGGTGATCCATACAGTATACCAGTTCAATTTAATAATAATAATAATAATAATAATAATAATAATAATAATAATAATA
>JAKJMR010017842.1:136651-171106 GCA_024449315.1 Daboia siamensis
AGAAGAAGAAGAAGAAGAAGAAGAAGAAGAAGAAGAAGAAGAAGAAGTTGGAAGGGACCTTGGAGGTCATCTAGTCCAACCCCCTGCTCAGGCAGGAAACCCTACACCATTTCAGACAAATGAATGGCTGACCAGTCTCTTCTTAAAAACTTCCAGTGTTGGAGCATTCACCACTTCTGGAGGTAGGTTGTTCCACTGGTTAGTTGTTCTAACTGTCAGGAAGTTTCTCCTTAGTTCTAGGTTGCTTCTCTCCTTGACTAGTTTCCATCCGTTGCTTCTTGTCCTGCTTTCAGATGCTTTGGAGAATAGCTTGACTCCCTCTTCTTTGTGGTAGCCCCTGAGATATTGGAACACTGCTATCATGTCACCCCTCACCCTTCTCTTCATTAAACTACACATACATACTGTACAGAATTCTTAATCAGGAGGTGGGTGGTGGGTGGGTGGGGATAAATGAGTGAGCTTCCACTCTCATAGTAGAAAAATTTATGGGGACCTTTTGAATGATTCAAACTCTCTAAAAATGTTTTCCTCTTTTCCTCCCTCCAAGACTGGTTTCAGAGGGAGATAAAAAGTGGAAAAATTCATTGCATGGACTTGTTTTTAAATAGAACCAATTCATGCTTACCAATCCTGAGAAGAATTTTTTTACAATACAGGCCACAGTTCAAACATGCCAATAAATCCATATTTTGTTTATATTTTGTATAGATGTAGATTGCTATATTTGTTACCAATTAAAAATGCCGAGTTAAAATGGGCCCAGTTAAAAATGCTGTTCATCACTTTTACAGCTCTAAATAGCAGAATGCCAAGATACCTCAGGCAGGGCTTTGTTGGAATTTAATCTGTCTGGCTGGTCTGATTCATCAACAGAGTTATGGGTGAAATGGCAGGAAGACCCCCCTCTTTATGGAATACCTCCTCTTCCCCAGAAATACATGCCATCTTCTTTCTGCAATTCCAGAACAGGTTAAAATTATTTTATTTTAATGAGATGTTGTTCCCAACTTTTGGGAGTACTTATCTTCAGTTGTCTTTGTTTCTTGGGACAAGTTTTTTATTCTGACCTTATTTTGATTTATAGATAACGCTTAATTTATGACCATAATTGAGCAGCAATTTTGGTCATAAGTCATGATAGTCATAAAGAGGGTGGTCTTCTGACTGTGCCGTGGATTTTGCAACCTTTTTGTCATGGTTGTTAAGGGAATGTCACAGTCACAAAACAAACACCACAATCACAAAACAAATATCGTGGTCATTAAATGTACTCATTGATCACAATTTGTGATCTTCCCAGCTAGCTTCTGACAAGCAAAGTCAACTGGGGAAGCTGTATTCACTTAACAACTATGTGATTCTTTAATGACTATGTCATTTGATGACTACGGTAAAATTCATCATTCAGTCATGTGATGAGTTGCTTTATGACTGCACCAACTAATGATGGAATTTCTGCTTATATAAAACGTAGGCGATGTTTCCAACAGGACCTTTTCTCATATTCCCACCAGAAAAATACATTTTTGACAGCGAAATCAGCCAAGTCTTAAATCCTTATTGAAATAAAGGTCTGATTAGTTGAACAAAAAGGAGTTGAAACCTTGAATGCCTTTGTAGCTAAACCACAGCCAAAGAGAGTCAAAGCAGAACTGATCAGGCTATGTCAAGTCCATTTTGTTATCTTCTGTTTATTCAAAAGACACTTTTATTGCACTTCCAATTTAAATTGCAAGTTATTTTAATATACATGAATGCTGATGTTAAGTAGGTATTTCATCTTCATTTTCTTAGGGAGTATGTATTTACAAAAGTGTTTTTAATCATAAAATATAGTTAAAATAAATATAGTACATTTTCTTTTTGGAATGAATACCTGCATAAATCTGTTCCTACTACAGGCTGCTAAGTTTATTATTAAAATATGTTGCAGAACCTCATCTTTAATTGTCTCAGCAGTATTTTAAAATATAACAAGTTGCTTTGGGTGAAAACAACAACAACAAAGGACTTCACAAAAGAGCTTTGAAACACTTTGCTAGAAAGAAGGAAGATATTCAAATCTGGTCACCTTTTATTAATGTATTAATATCTTCATTAATACATTTGGCTGTACAATATGTATGTTTAAAATATTTTTCTTTCTCTTAAGCTATTCCTTCTCCCTCTCTTTCTATGGTAAGCACATTCCTTCCCACTTTTTTTATCTTTCAATTTTTCATATTTTTTTTGCTTTTGTCATTATTTTTCTTTTGAATTCCACATTGATTTGTTTGGGGGGGGAAAACAAAACAAAGCAAAGGTGTAACATTTTCCAATTCTAGAAAAACATAAGGCATATTGTGAAGCTGTGATATTGATTTGCACCCCCAGCCCCACAGGCATCCATGCCAAAATGTCAAGACAGCAGCTTCAATTGCATAATTGATGCCCTGTTTCTTTTTTAGTGATTCTCATATATACAATGCATGTTTGTATGTTTGTTTTTAAAAAAGGAATGTTATCATATGGTCACAACTATCATACCAACATACCATCTAGGTTTAGTCCATTGAAGGACTAGGGGTGATATGAAAGCAGACTTCCAATACTTCAGGGGCTGTCACAGAGACGAGGGAATCATTTTGTTTTCCAAAGCACCTGAGGACAGGACAAGAAGTAACAGGTGGAAGATCATTAAAGAGAGATCCAATCTAGAACTAAGGAGAAATTTACTGACAGTAAGAACAATTAATCAGTGAGAAGTCTTGCCTCTGGAAGTTGTGGGTATTCCATCACTGGAGGTTTTCAAAAGCTGATTGAACAGCCATTTGTCTGGAATTCCATAGGGTCTCTTTGCCATAGGCAGGGGGTTGGATTAGGAGACTTCCAAGGTCCCTTTCAACAATGTTCTCTATTTATTTTCTTGAGTTCCTCCTAAAGGACACCCATCTCAAGCCATTTACAAGTTACTCACTGAGGCCCTACAAGCTAACTCCTAAAAGAAACTACAGCTTGCCAGAACATTGGTTGTTCACTCTTCAGATTTCTATTAAAATCGAAGAATTCAGGGTTAGAACTCCTATGAATGATGTCTAAAAGGAATATTGGATATGTTAAAATGAACTAGAAAAATACTCGACTTCTTTCATGAAAGTCAAAATTAATCTCCACACCTGAAAAAATATAATCTGAGAAATAATTCACTTAAGGAGAAAACTGCTTTTAATATATACAATAGTATAGCCCATATGTCAGTGGTGGAGTAATACAAATTCAATAAATATTTTTTATTATGATCACTACAAGGGCAGATTTGAAACTGCTTCTGAAAATTATTTTTAAATCTGCATGTACATTAAAAAAACTTTAAATAGGTATTATTTTAATGCTTCCCCAAGGGAATAATCATGGTGGGCCAAATGTTTATGACATCCAGAGACTTGTCAGTGCTTAAAAGTAACCCTGAGTACAAAAATAATTTAATGTGGTGAAATTGATTTCCTCTTTTGGCTTGCAGTATGATGATGAATAACATAATACTAAGGCTGCAAGATGAGACAGGTACTATTTGAAGGAACCAAATAAAGATAATAAGCAACTATTTCCAACACCGCTGTTTTGCAAAGCTATGCTTTACATGTTATTCCAGAACCTTCAACCCTGAAACCACATTTTCTTTAATTTCTCAGGAAGGTAGTCGGCTGGAAATTAATGATATTTTTCTCAGCAGGAAATTAATTTCCAAGAAACTTAGATCTTGCCTTTAAAGAGATGGTAGGAAATGAACCCTCTCCTCTGCCCCTTTTCTTGATTCAAATTCTGTTACTTCAAAAGCGGTAGAATTTTCATCATTTTAAAGTTAAAAATGTTATATTAGAATAATGGGGTTTTTTCCCCAAGATTATAGGGGAACCTACTCTGTGAATCCAAACTGTACTCAACCATGGGGCCAAATCACCCTAGTGGAAGATACTATCAAACTAACTCACAAATGGGTTGTGAAAATAGGGAGGGAGAAAGCTGAGAAAATTTCAACTTTTGCAAGTGATTTCTTAAGGGATTATCTATCTCAGCAGGCCAAGGATTGATTGATGGATAGATAGATGGATGGATGCATTATATCCACTATAATCAACTCTTGGCAGCTTATTATACTTCCAATGCAATAAAATAAAACATCTGCAGTCAAAAAATTAAACAGAAATAGAAAAATAGTCTTAACTATCCTTTCCATGCAAGCCACACAAATTCAATCTCATAATGCAGGGCTTTTCAATCAGTGGTATGGGTACCACATGTGGTACATTGGCACCTGGCAGGTGGTATTCAACCATCCTAGAAAAGTTGTAGCAGGGGAGGGGAATGAGCTGAACCGGTGGCAGCACCACACAAGCCTAAGCGAGAGATGGCTGGAGCTGCAAAGCTGTCAGGGCTCAGTGGAAGGGCCAGGATCAGTGCCAGGCTCCAGCTGAGCCCAGAAGAAGCACTGATCAGCTGGAACGTTGCAGCTCTCCAGGGTCTTGTGATTTACATTCAGATGCTTGGCAACTGATTCATATTTATGACAGTCAGTGTCCCAGGGTCATGTGAAGTGACCAAAACCTGCTGCAACCACCCAGCAGATGGTTGCAGGAAAACCCCCGCTGCCAATCCTCCACAGGAATGCTCACAACAATGAAAACTTCGGACAGGAGGAAAAGCACTGCCGGCCAGGCAGGCAGGTGTCTTGCTCAGCTGTGGCTTGGGGGGCACTTTTTTCAGAGCCATTGTAACTTTGAACAGTCACTAAGCAAACTGTTGTAAGTTGAGGACTACCTGTACTTCATCACTTTTTCCTTTTCTTTTTTTTGGTCATCAAATTTTTGACACCTTGCTAGGCGAATGGTGGTACTTGGATGTTGCCATATCCTAAAAGTAGTACAATGGGTGAAAAGGTTAAAAAGCCCTGTCATAATGAATGCCCCAAGTGTTCTCCAAAATCATTTCATGCCCCAAGTGTTGGAAAGCCAACAGCATTTTTTGCATGCATATCAGTAGAAAACTAAGCTGAAGAATGGAAGCTAGGACACTTAAATAAGATGTGTTGAAGATGGCTTGGAAGAGTTAGCAACTGCACATCACTCTGATGATATTGACAGATTCTTTGCAATTCAATTCTATTCCTAAGTAAATGGTTATGCACACGTCCATGTTTGCATTTCTTGAGATATTAGTTTAAGTGTGGCAAGTGTGGTCATTGCCTCACTGATGCTTTTCTTCAATTTGCCTGTTGTGCATATAGAAACCATTTTTAGTTGGCCAACCAATAAATGATATATCGAAGCACAAACAAATTACTTTTTCATTGAATAAAACTTCCTTGTTTCCCTGCTTCAGTGCTGTCCAAACATTGAATCATATACAAGTGAATGACCCAAATGACTGGCCTTTTTCAGGAGACATAAAAGAACAAATATCAACCACAAAGAACTAAGGTTTTCTTCTGAATGTAAGCACAATAGTCTTACAGATCACTGATTTCAGACAGGAACTGGAAATGGAGAATTTATGATTACTTGGTATTATCTTGACAGAAAAAAACAAGCTCATGGAACATCCATTTTCTTCATGCAAATTGAGTACTGGATAAAGTCCTTCTTAAGCCAGAAAAAACAGTAATTCTTACACCTGAATAAATTAAACAGTTGCTTGGGAAAGTGAAGAAGAGAAGAATAAATAAACTGCAAATGCTGTTAATACAGTGCCATTACATCTATTTGAATAGGTTGCATAAAATGAATAACTGATTAACAGAGTTGGAAGGGACCTTGGAGATCTTCTAGTCCAATCCTCTGTTCAGGCAGGAAACCCCATTTCAGACAAGTGTTTGTCCAATCTTTCCTTAAAAACCTCCAATGTTGGAACACCCACAACTTCTGGAGGCAAGTTCTGGAGGAGAAAAATCAAAAGACTTGGTGCTATTTTAGAGGTGGAATACATGGTTATTTTTATAGTCAAAGTAGTTTCCCAAAATAATACAGGGATTAATACAGACTTTTATTAGGCTATTTCTGCATTTATCAACATAGATGAAAAAGAATTACTAACATCTCTGAGGAGTAACCTCAGCTTTGGTCCTGTCTTCTCATCTCCTTTTCATTATCTCTATTTTTTAATTAAATATTTGTACATACCTAAAAGGGATAAAGTACCAAGCACAAAAGAGGCAGTGAAACTTTTCAGTAAAACTGGCCTGAACATTTTTCATATTTACAAATCTACATATCCATGATACTATTGCCTTCTGAGGTCCAGTAACCATCATTATACATAATAATTATATATGCCTATACTGTATACATACAATATAATATAATGTTTATCTACAAATTAGTAACACAGAGAAATGAAAGGCAAGGTATGAACAAAGAAAAGATAACATAGCAAAACCAGCACCATTCACCATATCTCCTTACTTCCCTATCCTTGCAAAAAATCTTTGCCTTCACACATATTCATTCACTACCTCATTGATTGTTTTCTGCTGTTTAAACTTCTCACCTCATTCCCAAATGTTAAATAGTCACCCTTGAATCAAGTATGACTCTCGGTGACTCCCTAGATATAACCATACAGTTTCACAGCAAGAATACCAGTTTGTCATTACCTTTTTCTAAAATGTTATTTTAAAAAATCATATTGCATTCCCTGATTGTCTCCCATGTAAATTCCAAAGAGGCTAGACTCCACTTAACTTCCAAAGTTAGCTAAGTGTTGCCACCTGTTGAACCAAGATAGGATTTTTATTGGAGATATTTACTTTCTCATGCTTTCCTTGGGATAATAACACTTATGAACAGTGGTCGACATTGGGATTTTATGTCTAAGCACATAAATATAATTTAATGATGACATCTGTGAAACAGCACTAAGAAAGCTAGATATAACAAACCAATATGACCCTGACAAAGCCATATGACATGCAATATATAATATTGAAGGGCCATCTAACCCTGTGTTTTTTTCTCCAAGAGGGGAATATAGCATGTCAGACTAAGATAATAAAGATTAGCCTTTCTGCTTTCATCAGTATTTAATAAGAGGATTAATAAGGAATACAGACCACATATTTTCCTGATGATTCAAGAATCAATAAATGTCTTTATCTTATACTACTTTGTCTTTCACAAATATACGCTCCACAAAATTCAAAATTAATCTGAGATTAATATTCCTGAAAATTACTTAATTTCACAGCCACCAAGCATCTAATTCTTCATTAGACTCGTTCTTCATGGACCTTTCACTGTCTGAAGGATCAGAAGTATGTTTTTCATTGATTAATTTAATTCACAAATGTACTACTTAATTATGATGATCTCACCAATATACTTAAGATATATTGATATATACTTAAGATAGAAATCGAGGAAATTCCCAGATAGTATAGAGATTAGAACCAGGATCAATCAATGTCCTGATAATTCAGGACTAATGTCCTTTTCCACTCAGTTTCGATATCTCCCTAAAAGATTATTTTATTTTATTTTATTATTATTTCATTTTATTATTATTGTTATACAATACAATGCAATACAATGCAATGCAATATAATATAATACAATACAATAAAGTTGGAAGTGACCTAAAAGGTCATCTAGTCCAACACCCTCCTCAGGCAGGAAAACTTATACCATTTCAGACAAATGTCTGTCCAGTCTCTTCATAAAAATTTCCAGTGTTGGAGCATTCACAGCTTCTGGAAGCAGGTAGTTCCATTGATTAATTGTTCTAACTGTCAGAAAATTTCTCTTTAGTTCTAGGTTGCTTCTCTCTTGGTTAGTTTCCATCTGTTGCTTCTTGTCCTGCCTTCAGGTGCTTTGGAAAATATCTTGACTCCCTCTTTGTGGCAGTCCCTGAGATATTGGAACACTGCTATCATGTCCCCTCTCATCCTTCTCTTCATTAGACTAGACATTCCCAATTCCAGAAACCTTTCCGTATATGTTTTAGCCTCCAGTCCCATAATCATCTTTGTTGCTCTTCTCTGTACCCTTTATAGAGTCTCAACATCTTTTTTACATCATGGTGACCAAAACTGGATGAAGTATTCCAAGTGTGGCCTTACCAGGGCATTATAAAGTGGTATTAACACTTCATGTGATCTTGATTCTATCCCTGTTAATGCAGCCTAGCACTTTTTTGGCAGCTACTGCACACTGCTGGTTCATATTTAAGTGATTGTCCACTAGGACTCCAAGATCCCTTTCACAGTTGCTACTATTGAAAAGATACCCCCTATACCAGGGGTAGGCAACCTTGGCTCTTTTATGACTCATGGACTTCAACTCCCAGAATTCCTGAGTCAGCTATGGCTCAGTTTGGAAACCTCTCCCTTTCCCCTCAGCATGACTGGCTCAGAAATTCTGGGAGTTGAAGTCCACGAGTCATAAAAGAGCCAAGGTTGCCTACCCCTGCCCTGTACTATACCTGTACATTTGGTTTTTCTTGCCTAAATGTAGAACCTTACTTTTTTCACCATTGAATTTCATTTTATTAAATAGTGCCCAATGTTCAAGTCTGTCAAGATCCTTCTGTACCTTAAGCCTATCTTCTGTATTGTTGGCTATTCCTGCCAGCTTAGTGTCATCTGCAAATTTGATGAGTTCCCCATCTGTCCTCTCATCCAAATCATTGATGAAGATGTTGAAGAGCCCTGGGGCACCCCACTACAAACTTCCCTCCATGTAGATGCGGTTCCATTGAGGACCATACGCTGAGTACAGCCGGTCAGCCAGCTATGAATCCATCTAGTGGTGATGCTGTCTAACCCACATTTTTTCTACCTTACCAAGTAGTAGGTTGTGGTCTACTTTATCAGATGCTTTACTGAAGTCCAAGTAAATTATGTCAACAGCATTCTTCTGGCCCACTAATTTGTTACCTGGTCAAAGAATGCAATAAGATTTGCCTGGCATGATCTGTTTTGACAAACCCATGTTGGCTTTTGGTAATGACTTTGATTGCCTCTAGGTATTTGCTGATTCATTGCTTGATTATCTTTTCCAGAATCTTCCCAGGTATTGAAGTCAGGCTGATAGGTCTGCAGTTTCCTGGATCCATTTTTCCCCCTTTTTTGAAGATGGGAATTATATCAGCTCTTTTCCAGTCCTCTGGTAGTTCCCCAGTGCTCAAGGATCTTTGAAAGATATAGTTCAGTGGTTCTGAGATCACATCTGCCAGTTCTTTCAGAATCTTGGGGTGTAGTACATACTGTTTTTGATAGGTTGGACTGTTTTTTCCATTTGTGTAAATACAGATGCAAAAAATGAGTTGAGTAGTTCTGCTTTCTCCCTGTTGCTTGTCACCTTCTTGTCACTTTCTCCCACTAGTGGACCAATCATTTCCTTAACCTTTTTCTTGTTTTTTTACATGTTGAAAGAAGCTTTATTATTATTATTTTTGACCTTTGTTGCAAACCTTAGTTCATTTTGAGCCTTAGCTTTCCTCATTCCATCTTTGCAGGCTTGGGCTATTTGCTGATATTATACTGATATTATGGTCTTTTCCAAAATAGATCTTGTCTATCTAGCAAGCTCATAAGAGATATATCCAAACAAGACATTTGTAACTGGAGCTGAATCAGTGTTGTGGGAACAGCTTTCGCCTAGGCCTAAACCAAGATATATTTTAAATTATGAATTAAATCTACTCTAGCCTGAATCCTGAACAAAAGGAACATTTTATTATTATTATTATTTATTGAACTTATATACCGCCCTTCACCCGTAGGACCCAGGGCGGTTCACAAGGCGATTAAAACAATATTACAATACAAAAGTTAATAACAATTAAAATAGATTAAGACGACTCTGTCATTCTTATAAGAATGGCTATCTGCACTCAAGTGTTATCTGAAAACTGTTTAAGCATCCAAACAATTTCTTTTACATGGTGCAGTACCATCATGTTTCTTCCAATACAGTAGATAAGGCAATTTATTTATTTATTTGTTAAATTTGTATACCGCCCTTCTCCCGAAGGACTCAGGGCGGTGTACAGGGCAATAAATATTAAAAACTAAATACAAAAGTTAAAAAACAATTAAATATTATGCCCAATATAAACAGTAATGGCAGAAAGTGAAAAGGAACTAAAGAGCCTCTTGTTGCGGGTGAAAAAGAAGAGTGCAAAACTTGGGTTGAAACTAAACATTAAGAAAACCAAGATCATGGCATCCGGCCCTCTCAATTCCTGGCAAATAGATGGGGAAGAAATGGAGGTAGTGACAGATTTTATTTTCCTGGGCTCCAAGATCACTGCAGATGGGGACTGTAGCCAAGAAATTAAAAGATGCTTGCTCCTGGGGAGGAAAGCCATGGCAAATCTAGACAGCACACTAAAAAGCAGAGACATCAGCCTGTCAACAAAAGTGCGTATAGTCAAGGCTATGGTCTTCCCAGTTGCAATGTATGGCAGTGAAAGCTGAACCATAAGAAAGGCTGAGCGCTAATTGAGGCCTTTGAACTATGGTGCTGGAGAAGACTCCTGTGAGTCCCTTGGACTGCAAGGCGATCAAACTAGTCAGTCCTAGAGGAGATCAACCCTGACTGCTCTTTAGAAGGTCAGATCCTGAAGCTAAAACTCAAATACTTTGGCCACCTAATGAGAAGGAAGGACTCACTGGAAAGAGCCTAATGCTGGGAAAGATTGAGGGCACTAGAAGAAGGGGACGACAGAGAATGATGTGGCTGGATGGAGTCACTGAAGCAGTAGGCATGAGCTTAAATGGACTTCAAAAGATGGTAGAGGACAGGAAGGCCTGGAGGCACATTGTCCATAGGGTCGCGATGGGTCGGACACGACTTCGCAGCTAACAACACAAACAGTAATTAAAAAACCATGTTAAAACGCCATCCCTTAACCCATCAGACCAGGCCGGATTGCTCAAATAAATAGATTTTTAGATCCTGCCGGAAGGAGCGAAGGTCGGGGGCCATCCGGAGCTCAGCCGGCAAGCGGTTCCAAAGGTCTGGCGCGCCCACAGAGAACGCCCTCCCCCTGGGGGCCACCAATCGACATTCTTTGATCGGAGGCACCCTGAGGAGGCCCTCTCTGTGGGAGCGCACTGGACGGAGGGAAGTTGACGCCGGCCGCAGGTGTTGCCGTAGGTAATCTGGACCCATGCCATGTAGGGCTTTGTAAGTCATTACCAACACCTTGAATCTCACCCGGAGGGCAACCGGCAGCCAATGCAGCTCATGGAGCAGAGGTGTAACATGGGAGTATCGGGAGACTCCCAACACAACTCGTGCGGCTGCATTCTGCACCAGTTGTAGCCTCCGAGTGGTCTTCAAGGGCAGCCCCAAGTACAGAGCATTACAGTAGTCCAGACGAGAGGTCACGAGCGCATGAGTGACTGTACGCAAGGCATCCTGGTCCAGATAGGGCCGCAACTGGCACACCAGGTGAACCTGGGCAAAGGCCCCCCTAGTCACAGCTCTGATATGCTCTTCTAAAGAGAGCTGTGAGTCTAGGAGGACCCCCAAGTTGCGCGCCCTATCTATGGGGGGTAATAACTCACCCCCCATGACCAGAGATGGAGTAATCTGAATTTCCCGGGATGCCGGCACGAACAGCCACTCAGTCTTGTCAGGGTTGAGCCGAAGCCTGTTCCTCCCCATCCAGACCCGGACCGCCTCCAGGCAACGGGACATCACGTCGAAGGCATCGCTGGGGTGGTTTGGGGTTGAAATAAAAAGCTGGGTATCATCAGCATACTGATGATACCCAACTCCAAAACCACAAATGATCTCACCCAGCGGCTTCATATAGATGTTGAACAGGAGAGACGAGAGGACCGATCCGTGAGGAACTCCACAAATGAGAGGCCTCAAGGTCAACCTCTGCCCCCCTGCCAACACCGACTGCGAATGTCCCAGAAGGTAGGAGAACCACTGAAAAACTGTGCCTCCCACTCCCAACCCCCTGAGATGTCACAGCAAGATACCATGGTCGATGGTATCAATAGCCGCTGAGAGGTCTAAAAGGACTAGGACAGAGGAACAACCCCTGTCCCGAGCCCGCCAGAGATCATTCACCAGCACGACCAATGCCATCTCAGTGCTGTACCCGGGCCTGAAGCCCGATTGGTACGGGTCTAGATAATCAGCTTCATCCAAGAACAAAGGGAGCTGCTGCGCCACCACGCTCTCAACAACCTTCGCAAGAAAGCGAAGGTTGAAGACCGGACGAAAGTTGTTTAATATTGCTGGGTCCAAGGCAGGCTTCTTGAGGAGAGGTCTCACCACCGCCTCCTTCAAGGCGGCGGGAAAGCTACCCTCACTCAAAGAAGCAGTTATCACTGCCTGGAGCCAGCCTCGTGTCCCATCCCGGGCCACATAAATCAGCCAGGAGGGACACGGGTCCAACAAACACGTGGTGGAGCTCAGCTTTCCCTTGATTCTGTCTATGTCTTCAGGAGAAACAGGATTGAACTCCTCCCAGATAACATCAACAAGACTGCCCGTATCCTCATTGTCAGACTCTGCCCAGTTGGAGTCCAGACTGGTCCGGATCTGAGCGATTTTGTCCAGCAGATATCGACTAAACCCCTCGGCCCGACCCTGCAAGGGCTCCTCCCTCACCTCCTGATTAAGGAGGGAGCGAGTTACTCTGAACAGGGCGGCCGGGCGATTATCTGCGGACGCGATGAGGGTGGCAAAGTGGTTAGACCTTGCCACCCTCATTGCTGCGAGATAGGTTCTCGTGAACGACCTTAGTCGTAACCAGTCGGATTCGGATCGGCTGGACCTCCAACAGCTCTCAAGGCCCCCTCTCCGACGCTTCATCTCCCGGAGCTCCATGGAGAACCATGGAGCCCATTGGGATCTGCGACAGGTCAAGGGCCGCATGGGTACAACTCAGCCTAGTGCCTCTGTGGCCGCCCGTTCCCAGGCTTCCACTAGGGCATCAGCTGAGCTGTGGGCAAAGGAGGCAGGTGGGGGCCCAAGCGCCGCCTGGAACCGCTCAGGGTCCATCAGGCGCCTAGGGCGGAACCATCTCATTGGCTCAACAACCCCACGACGGGGAGTGGCAAAACGGAAGACCAGCTGCAGGAGATGATGATCGGTCCATGACAGGGGTGTAATAATTGGAGAAGCCCCACCCAGATCATCTAACCACCGTCCAGATAGAAAAACCAAATCGAGCGTGTGACCCCCCCCCATGAGTTGGGCCCTGAATAACCTGCTTCAGGTCCATGGCCATCATGGAAGCCATGAACTCCCGAGCTAACTCAAATGATCCCCCCAGGGATGGTAGGTTGAAGTCACCCAAAACCATAAGTTTGGGGAACTCAACCACCAACCCTGAGAGGATATCGAGAAGCTCAGGCAGGGCTGCTGCTATGTGACTAGGCGAAAAGTACACCAGTAGCAAGCCCAACTGAGCTTTAGGGCCACATCTCAGGAGGAGGGACTCACACCCGACTATCTGGACTATGGTGACCGTGGTGACCATGGTGGCCTCCCACGGACAATAGGTCTCCCTCGCAACTTCTGCCACTCCACCGCCCCTACCCTGGGCCCGAGGCTGGTGCAGCACCCAGAAGCCTGATGGGCAAAGATCAGCCAGGGGGACACCACCCTCTGGGCCCAACCAGGTCTCCGTAATGCAAGCCTTCATGTCTATGCATCCTTAGCTATTTCACTATCTAAACATTTTGCTTCCTACTTTACTGAAATTAACATACATTGCATAGTTTTTAAAAAGAAAACAGAGTTGCCGTGGGCAGATATTTTGTTTTACAAACCAGGATTATGCATGATATAAAAGTTCTAATAGATCTGATCCAAGTCCTTTCTAGTCTACCCACAGAGAACAATTCAGATGTTTTAGCAATGTTTTCCACCAGTATTGGCTATGTTATGGAGGCTATTTAAGAAATAAAAATAAGTTGTATGTGTAATTTCCTCTTTTGTTATATAACAAGTCATAAAGTGATGTCAATACAGAGATAGTCTATAAGAATGGAGCTCTATTATCAAGAAAGATTTATTGCTTTGATGGTTGAGTTGTTAACATCCAACTTCTCCAGAGACTAAAGTTCCCTGAATTTTAACACATAAGAAATGTTTTGTAAGCTATTTTCTTTTGTTTGTAAGCCAGTTATGATTGAAGAAATTAAAAGAGGGGGAGGAAAAATGTTCCTATAAAAAAGATCCACTGATAAGCAGTGCTCATAATTTAAAGGTCTTGTGAAAAACATAATACATGGAATCACACAGTTATTGCAAAATCTCGTTTGTAACAAGCCCACTGGATCTGATCCTCTCATATCACACTCCTGATTCCAGACTGAAGTGGCCAGATATCAGCAACCCCAAAGTACTTTTAAGTTTGGTTGAAGTTCTTAAAATATAATAGCAGGAAGCAGGGCTTTTTTTGTCATAGAACGCTCAGAACGGAGTTCCGGCACCTTTTTTGGATGGAACCTTGTAGGGTAGGCAAGGTGGGTTGTATGACATATGTGAGTTCTGGCACCTTTTTCTTTTACAGAAAAAGCACTGGCAGGAAGCCTACCTATTATTCCTTGCTCCTCCTGTTTTACCTACAACAACAACCCTGTGAGTTGGGCTGAGAGAACATTGCTTGCCCAAAGTAATGCAGATAGCTTTCATGCCTAGAATTAGAACTCACTTTCCAGTTTCTAGCTTGGTGCCTTAACTACTAGCGATAATACTTCAGGCATTTGAAGAGCATTTGACCAATGGAGATCGTCTTTGAGCTTTCTGCTATTTAGCAAGACCCTCCAAATCAATAATGTTTCATGAATGACTCCCAATGCAATAAAGGAAATCAAAGCATCTGTGCTATAAGAATGACAAAATATGATAATCTCCATACTGCTCATTAAGTAAAATAAAGCCACCTTTGAGTCAGACAAGTCCAGTGTTTCACATGGATGTATCTATGTATTTTTCTTAATGTGATACAAACCTGATTGCTATTGTCTACTCTAAGTTGTTTTCGTTCCTCAATTTCTCAGTTCAGGCCAATCTACACCCCTGAATTCTTGATCCAAATAGTAAGACCAACCATATTTAGCCTCTGAGATCAATCAAGATTTATGAGATTCTGCTACTTATTGAAGTATACAATTTGTTAGATACCAGCAACATTTTGTGGTTAACATCCACAAAATCCCAAGCATCTCAACTCTTTCTTGGAAAATTTCTTGGCATTTACTGATTTGGCATTTACTTACAAGTACATAGAAATTGGACTTAACTGTTCCATCTTGCTCTGTCCCCAGTTCTCATAAGCTGTAAAATGGATAAACCCAAAGAGGATAATCAAATAGACAACAAGATCAATTGCATACATCTGGCAGCAAGATGTAGTTAATTGTTATTTCCAAAGAAAAGGAAAAGTAATTCATTACAGATTTCTTGTCAGTTTCTTCCTGCTCCTTTGGCTCCATTTTCCCAACCTCTAAAATCTGAGCAGTCTTCAGGATCTCTTCTTGTAACTTCTTTTGATGTTTTCCTGGGGAAATTATCCTCAGCATCCAGCAGTATGGACACAGGTTGAACTCCAGGTGAGTTCTCAAGTACGCATGTTATTCAAAATGCTAAAATAAACAGAGATGGACCAAATTGGTAGGAAACCTATGCTTTGGAGTGCAAATGGCCACATGGAGGGGTCTGAAAAAATGGAACCCACTAAAAATCTTTCTCTTGCACATGAATCAAAGATATTCAGAATCAGAATAGAGCTGGAAGGGACCTTGGAGGTCTTCTAGTCCAATCCCCTGCTCAAGTAGGAGATCCTATACCATTTCAGAGAAGTGGCTGTCCAGTCTTCTCTTAACCTCCATTGATGAAGCACCCACAACTCCTGAAGGCAAGCGGTTCCAGCTTTTTTTTTTAATGTTCATTCTAATTAGCCCTTTTCTGAAACATAATTTATCACAAATTGCAGATTTCTTCTTCGCACGAACAATTCTTTGTGAGTCTTAAAGTATGAAACACTAAACCAGGGGGAAAGTTCTAAGGAAGCGCCAAGTACTTCTGTTCTCCCTGTAGACAGAGGATGCGTATATAGCACTCAAGTTAACAGGATAAATATACCAAATGTGCAAAGTTCCATCATTTGTCAGATAAACCAAATAAATAAATTGTTTCACAGTGGGAGGATGGAGCTGATAAACCTGGAAGTAATAACTCTACTTCAGTTATATGAGTAAATAGCAGACACAACCTTTAATCCGCTGCCTGAATTCTTGCCAGCCATGTAGCCTCGATTCTTCTAACATACAGAAAAATAGAGTTCTCGTGAATTCATTCCTCATCTATCATCATTATCGTTATTCTTATCATATTTCCTATGACCCTCAAAACAGTTTGCAACAGCTCCACAATAAAATATGTAGTAAAGAATACATTAACACAGTAAGCAACCACAAATATACATTAGAACTTGGAGAAGAAAAAAAAATTCAGCTGAAGAGTTATCAGCAGACACCTGTAAGTTTTTATAGTAGGTGCTTCTTGGATTTCAGAAGGTGAAAGGTCCCTTCCATCATCATCATTATCATCATTATTATTAATCATCATCATCATCATCTTCATCACACAGTCAGCCAGATGTTCAGACTGGATTTGGCATTTTTGTCTACCTATCAAGTCCTTACCAAGGACCTGGGATAGGCAGATGTGGATGTTTGATGATGATATTATTCTTATTCTTATTCTTATTCTTATTCTTATTATTATTATTATTATTATTATTATTCATGATGAGGCAACACATGTTGCTGATTACATACTTGATTGTTTTTGTTTTATCTACAATAGACTTCCATGGAAGAACACCACTGACAATGATCACATTATCATGGAAGGACCACTGTCTGTGTAAGGTTCGATCTCTCTGTCTGTCTGTCTGTCTGTCTGTCTGTATTGTTTATGGATAATTTCTACCCCATTTTTTCCTAACCTCTCTAAACTCTCTCTGGATTGGATGAGAGAAACTAAAGCTCAATCCAGATATCTGTTGGGGCAAGGATGGTTCATAATTCTAATTGTCTATATGGGAACACGGTCTTTCTGAAAGAATAGTATGCACTTCCACAACTAGCCTTTTCTGATCCCACAGCTGAATAATGTGACCAAAAGCACTTTCCATCAGCTTCCAAATTATCACTGCTTTATTTTAAAGCAGTGATAATTTCCAGGCTTGAATTATGCAATATCTTCTACATAGGGCTGCATTTGTGTGTTACTCAAGAACTTCAACTAATACAAAAAGCTGTAGGCATGTTGTTCTCTGATGCATCATCAGAAGCTCCTATTACTCAATTTGTTTTGACGTACAATTAAATTAATGTCCAATGATTTCTTTGCTGACCAAACCTAACAGTTTATTTATTTACATCAAATTACTTGCTCCCTCTAGCACTTGGTCTCTCTCCAAGGGCAAAAACAAATAAACAAAAATTCCATAGGAAAAATCACATTTCCCTGTCCCTGTGAGGAAAAAAAAACTCTTTAAAACTGATAGTTGATTTAATTCCCTTAAAGTCTCCTTTTTTGCTAACCTAACTCTTGCCTTTTTTTTCTTCCTATCTCCCATGGAGCTACCACAGCAAAAATCTGGATAAGAAGATAGAATCAAAGCATTAATGTGCTGAATCCCTTCACTGCCATCTAGTGTTATCTTTATTTTTGCAATACAAATATGGCAGCTTGAACCTAAGTTCCTCTTACCATAGTGACAAAAGCAAAAAATGATTTTATTTACAATGAAAACTTTACTTCATAGCGTTGGCTTTCACTTTGTTATCTCCCCTTCAATCACTGTATCCCATTCTTCCCTACAACTGAAAAAGGGAGAGAGGTAGATTTTTACATTAAAATATTTCCTCTTATGCCTTGTGTTTGCCTTGCCGGTGTTATTACATCCCCCAAACAGACAAAGGATTTTCCAAGGAAATTGGAAAGGAAGACAAATTGGGGAGGGAGAAAGGAGGATACGTGTTTTAGGTTTCTTGGCATGCATGAAAAATTTATAGTGAAAAACTAAAACAAAATAGTACTTAGGTTTACGTGTGTATGAAATTACTTTTTCCAGATTTGGAAACATTTGTTTTTAAGAGCAATATTTTTCCAACAAATTTTTATTTTCAAAGACATACCCTAGAACAGGGGTAGGCAACCTCGGCTCTTTTATGACTCATGGACTTCAACTCCCAGAATTCCTGAGTCAGCAGGAATTCTGACTCAGGAATTCTGGGAGTTGAAGTCCATGAGTCATAAAAGAGCCGAGGTTGCCTACCCCTGCCCTAGAATATAGAATTGATGACTTATAAACTTTTCAAATTTCACCATAGAAAAGTATGATGGGTCATGTGATCTACAGACTCAAGTGATCACAGATTTGAAGGGGCTGGATTGAAGCCAATTGCTGAACCAGAAAATAAATAAAATAAATCTAGGCTGTTGAATGTGTGAAAGGAACAAGAGAAAGAAAGAAAGGGGGGAAAAGACCATTTACAAGATCATCATGCATTTAAATTTGAACAATTACTGCAGTGATAACAGACTAATTATATTTTATTTATTTTTTTTTTAAAAAAAAAACCTTACTCAAAACGCTTCATAATACCTGGCTTTGGCTGCTGGATGGAAGACATGAAGACCAAAAGGAAGACAGGTCCTCCTTTTACCAGATGTTTGTTAACCTTACCATTTATAAATGCCATTTGGAGAAAAACAAGGACATTAAGGGGTGAGTCCTCTGAACTATAGGCCTGGAAAGGTAGCTAATCAACCTAAATTGAGTCCGTGCCAAGTTCATTGAATGTTGCAGGGGGGGGGGGGGTTATTCCCCATCTAAACACTTTGCCTAGTTTTGTACATGACTTTAATTTTTTTTTTAACAAAATATCCTTTTGCCAACTTTGAAAATTAGGCCATTCACAGGTAAGCAACCAACTTCACTGTCTGAGTTAGTTATATTGGTAAACATTAAAGTGTCACTGAAACAAATAGGATGATAGCAAAATATCCAACGCCACTTGCTCAGAATAAGTGAAATCATTTCAAACTAAGAACAAGTTATAGGAATGTGAATGGAAAAGAAAGTCAACCAATGGGAGAAGTTATGGTTTCACTCTCATTTAATTTTTTAAAAAACTAGACCAAGGAAATCTGAGAAATTTTACCACTGTTTCTTGACCAATATACAATAGGTCGAATCTTGGTCATGAGCTTTTCCAGTAATATCCCAGTAAATTACTGGTGTAGGTTGGATTTTCCCATGTCTTCTTAGAGTCATTGAAGGAAGGGGAATTGAGAGAGGCTTTTCATGTACTAATAATGTGTTTTTGGTAAACATTATTTTTAAATAAGCATAGTGCAGATAAGGACATTTTCTTTCTCACAAGATGTGCCTCCTTTCTTTCTAAGTTTCCTTCCTATGCTATTCCAATGGTATCATATGGAAGGATAAATTATGTTCAATTTCCAAAATAGTGAGTATCAATGCTTGAGCCAGCCATGTGGACAGTGCTCCTAGCATCGGACACATTGTTGGAAAACGTTAAGTAAAATGTTTATGTTTTTATGTCTTAGTTTCAGGGTATTTAAGAATTCCTTTTAAGAGCCATGGTGGCACAGTGGTTAGAATGCAGTATTGCAGGTTAACTTTGCCCACAGCCAGGAATTTGATTCTGACCAGCTCAATGTTGAGTCAGACTTCTATCCTGCTGAGGTCAATAGATGATGACCCAGATTGTTGGGGACAATATGTTGATTCTGTCAACTGTTAAGAGAGTCCTATAAAGCACTCTGGAACTGCATATAATTCTAAGTGCTATTGCTAAGTGCTAATTTCTTTTGATTTTTTTTTTCAGTACACTGTGAATTGACTTTGTTGCTGGAAGCACCAGAAGACATTCCTGTTGGTGGTTTTGCTTTCACACTTCTTATTCTCACTTCAATAGGAGAAATTCCCTTGGGATGACTTCCTTAGATTTCAGCAGTTGCAGTTTTTCCTGATTAGGTTGATGAAAACCGACTTGGCTAAGCATTTCTTGAACAAAACTATTCAAGTAAAGATGAGAAGAAATTCAAAATCTAAGGATAATCTACATTTTATTTATTTTTATTTTATATATATTTTTAAATTTATATACAGCCCGTCTCTCTATCAAGTGACTCTTTAACTAGATTAAACCCAGCTGAGCTTACCATGTTTGAATGCAGCAGGTAGGAGTTTCAACAGCCTGTTAAATCTTGCCTAAGTTTCACTGGAGAAACCTTAAAATATAGAAGTATATATATATAGAGAGAGAAGAAACAAAATAAAGTACCAATTTCCTATTTATGTGCACAGATATTTCTTTTCCAGGAAGTATGCACACACTTCAGTGTTGCTTCAGAAGCATAGTATAAGCCACTTGTACATTTGGTTGATCCTTACCCAGAATACAGATCTGCTGTAGAAGATGTTTTTAAATCTGGATGGTGGACAGAAACCACAGGAAACATTTCCAAGAATGAATGAAAAGGATTGACTCCAACAGAGATCTTACTCATCATATCCCAAATCTGCACAGTTGGTGGTCTGGTCACAAAAGTTTCAGCCAGACTTGCCTTCTGTGAATATGAAAAGAAACTGTTTGTATTACACATGCGATTTTTATATCAAACATTCCACCTTCAAATACACAGTGAATATGTAAAGAGAGAGTTTGCCCCTTCAACAGACAGTCTCTCTCTCTCTCTCTCTCTCTCTCTCTCTTCACTGGAACCTGAAGACCTGGCTCTTTGAGCTTTCCGGCCCAGGCTGAGAATTTTAATCAGGGATTTGATTTAATCTTTTTAAATTGTTTTTAACTTTTGTATCGATTTTTGTCTTAAATACCCTGTAAACCACCCTGAGTCCTTCGGGAAAGGGTGGTATATAAATCCAATAAAATAAAAATAAATAAATACCTCATATTCACGCATATCCATTATCAGAGGTGATTACCTGCTATACAGTTGAATATACCTAGGGCACCTATTAGCTTTAGTGATGTGTGTGCAGAAATAATAAACCAATTTGTGCATTTATTGGGTTTTTTCCATCCCTTTTCCAAATCTGACATCTTTGGACTGCCAAGAAGAGAGAGAGAAGGGAATGTGAATATTCATCTTCTTCCCCTTTTCTACTTATGGCAGTCTCTGTATTATCCAATATGTTGTTTCTGCAGCTAGAAACAACTTGTGCTATGTTCATAATAATGATACCTTATTCAGTTGTTTCCCCCAGGAACACCCCTTTTGAGCTTATAAAAGGAAACAGTGTTAAGGTGATGTGCTAAATTAAACACTTTGAAACAAATTATGATTTATGTGCATGTCTGAAATTGTGTCCTTTGGATTGGATGTATTTGTTTTTATACTTACTTCTTATAAATTAGTAAATGCATTTTTCTTTTTTTTAATATTCCTCTTAGTCTTTTAAAAATATTCCTCTTACTCTTCTACTGAGTGATTTCCTGAAATCTACATTTCTCAAGTTCATTGAAGGTTCAAAGATTGCCTTGATACTCAGCAGCAGGAAGTAGTGGGGCTAATGCCAGACCTTGGTCCACAGATCCCTGCTAAGCAGTGGAGAACTGTCGACTCATGCCTGTGATTCATCCTTTGTAATTGCTGATGAGATTGAGTAGCACCAGCTGCTACTGTCACTGGCAATGGAAGAGATAAACAATCATGGTTTGAAGTACTGTACTGCAAATTCAGAGAACATGAGACTGAGTGAAGGAAGAATGAGATGCACTATTATGAGAAGAATGGGGAATAAACTTTCCATTGCACAAAATTATGGATAATTATCAATACTGCATGGAATTCAAGCAATAGAATATAAATGATGGGTCAAGCAACTATGCACAAAAAACATCATTACCACCATCTCCATTGGCATGAAAATTGTTTATTCTATAGAACTAGATTCAGTATCTATCACCAGGTCAGTGTTCTAATATTTGAGGGGTTGCCACAAAGAAGAAGGGGTTCAGCTTATTTTCTAGAGCATCAGATGGCAGAACAAGAAACAATGTATGGAAACTAAACAAGGAGAAAAGCACCCTAGAACTAAGGACAAATTTCCTGACAGTGAGGACAATCAATCAGAGGAACAGCTTGCCTTCAGAAGTTGTGGTGCTCCATCACTGGAGGCTTTTAAGAACAGACCGGAGATTCATTTTCCTGAAATAGTATAGGGTCTCCTGCTTGAGCAGGGGGTTAGACTAGAAGACCTCCAAAGTCCCTTCCGAAGATGATGATGATGTATCAAAAGCTAGATCTAGTGGATGGTATTAAGATAGGTAAACTTTGCTCCCTCTCTGCTGCATGCAAGAGATCTGGAGTCTGGTTCACAAGCTAAGGGTCAGACATGGTTAGTACTTGCAAGGGAGACCACAGGTAGTGATGTCCGAAGCAAAATAAGATCACAACTAAATGGAATTTCTCATGGTGACATTCTCAACAAATGCCCCAGTTGTGTATTTGGGTCACTACATTTTATGGAAATACAAGTGATGTCAATTTATAACAAATCATCTCATTTATAATATTTCATCTCTTTCCCCAAGCAAAGCACATTTTAATTTGAATTTAAAATGTTGCACAGCCCTATTGGCCAGAACAGAATGAAGTGAAACTACAGGGTTGTTTTTTTGGCTGCTAGGGACTTCTATTCATGCAGTCTAAAATTACATCAGCCTTTTTTTTTTTTTACTGGTGACTTGTATATGCCACATGACTGAAGGCCAGCGTGAGAATCATTCCAAATGCTTTCTCTCTTCAAGCAGTGATCACTCCATAACCTGTGCATCCTATTTTAATTTTTGTCCATAGGATTCAATCAGAATAGAGCTGGAAGGGACCTTAGAGGTCTTCTAGTCCACACTCCTACTCAAGCAGAAAACCTTATATCATTTCAGACATGTGGCTGTCCAGTCTTTTCTTTAAAGCATCCATTGATGAAGCCCCTACAACTTTTGAAGGCAAGCTGTTCCACTGGTTAATTGTCCTCACTGTTAAGAAGTTTCTCCTTAATTCCAGGTTGCTTATCTCCTTGATTAGTTTCCATCCATTGTTTCTTGTCTTGCCTTCTGGTGTTTTGGAAAATAAGTTGACCCCACTCTTCTTAGCATTTCCCTAGCTTCAGACTCAGTTTCCATTTTATGATAATCATATTGAACTTGTGAGAGATTTGTCCATTTCCATTTTTTCTGTCTTTTTTTCTTCAGTCCAATCATGTCCAATTCTCAGAGACTACCTGGACAAGTAGTCTCTTGGCAATTTTTTCTTGGCAAATTTTTCAGAAATGGTTTGCCATTGTCTCCTTCCTAAAACTGAGAGAAAGTAGCCTAAGGTGGCCTAAGGTCACCCAGCAGAACTAGAACTTACAGTCTCCTGGTTTCAGGCCTGCCGCCTTAATCACTGCACCAAGCTGGTTCTCATTTTTTTCTGCACTTTAATCCTAATCTGTTTCTTTGTTACAAAACAAAGATGTAACAGTGCTATTATGCTAGCAGAGATATGATGAGCTATCACAGCAAAGTTCCTGCACCTGATAATGACATTATTAATAGATGTACTCATGGCCATATGTAATACATCAACATAGTTTTTATTTTTATGACATTGGGTTTCTTGATATCTAATGATATACCTCAGAAATGCTACCTAGGCAGGTCTCAACAGGCTGATTGCGGTACTTGAGCAGAATATTGCAAAATGTTTAATTTTGTTCCTACGGCAAAATAGCATGCCAGAAAAGAGATGATTTGGTGTTGTGATTTTGCAACAGTTTGAAGCAAAATGGCCAAAAAGAGACATTTTACCAAAAATTTCTCCAGGAAGGGGAAGAGAAATTCTCCTATAGTTTCTTTAGTATGGAAATAATCAAGATGGTAGCAGCACTATTGTAGTTCATCTTAAGACTTTTCTTTGTGGTTCTGCTGCACAAAATAATAACACCTACGGGGTTATCAAGCTGAAAAATGTTTCTTTCATAGGGCTCTTCATCATCATTTTTTAGAATTCCAGTGAAAATTGGAAACAATGCAGCAAAATGACTTTTTTCCCCAAGAAAAGTGAGAAAAAGCCGAATAATTTGGAGGTATTGTAATGGAATAATAATAATAATAATAATAATAATAATAATAATAATAATAATAATAATAATAATAATAATAATAATAATAAGAAGAAGAAGAAGAAGAAGAAGAAGAAGAAGAAGAAGAAGAAGAAGTAATTGGAAGGGATCTTGGAGGTCATCTAGTCCAACCCCCTGCTCAGGCAGGAAACCTTATACCATTTCAGACAAATGAGTGTCCAGTCTCTTCTTAAAAATGTCCAGTGTTGGAGCATTCACCACCTCTGGAGGCAGGTTGCTCCACTGGTTAATTGTTCTAACTGTCAGGAAGTTTCTCCTTAGTTCCAGGTTGCTTCTCTCCTTGACTAGTTTCCATCCGTTGCTTCTTGTCCTGCTTTCAGGTGCTTTGGAGAATAGCGATGTGGGAATGACCTTGAGAGACAAGAGGAAGACCGGTGGACTGGACAACCAGCATGTAAAAGATATCTCAGTCCACAGAAGGAAAGGAAGCAAAGGGAAGCATTCAAAATGATACTCCCTAGAATAAAAAGGAGAGGAAAAATACTTTCAGCCTTGCAAGATTCTGTTAATGCAATCTTACAACAAAGATAGAATATACACAGTTGTGCTTCTTTGGAGTACCTCAAAGATCTAAACAAAACTTTTTTAAAATAATAAATTTTAGTTCAGTTCCAATTTGTTTTAAAATATTTTACCCAGTTGTGAATGAATGAATGAATGAATGAATGAGTGAATGAATGAATGAACTACATATCTCCTTACCTAGAATATAGATTGATAAAATAGTTGGAGAATGAAGGAAGAAAAAAAGGAAGATGAGAGAGTAAAAGAAAGCTTACAAAGCTAAATATTTCAGGACACCATACATATTGCAATATCAGAATTAATTAATATTTGGAATAAATCTCCTAATTAAAATGGAATTCAGAAATTGTGAAAAGCCAGGCCAAGTAAAGAAAGGAGCATAATTTGTCCCCACTTTTGGGGAAAGTATAATTACATCAGCTATGGCTTGTTCCATTTGCACAAATAGCCAAAAATTCTGTTTATCTGTGAAACATCTCTCTAGTCTGCTGAATATAAAAATATGTTTGCATAAACGTGAAAAATAATAGGGCATCTTGGCTTTGTTTATACCCCTTGGCTCCCAGTGTCCTTGTCTGTTGCTTAAATTTTTCATATTTTACTGAAAGTATAAAAACTAACCAATTAACAACTCTTTCCTGTTTGAAGCTGTAGTTAATGCAAAATAGCTAGGCCATGTATTTATACTTGTTTCATATGAAGAAGTGAGAAAAATAGCTAACTTTTATAGATTTTTTTTTTAGTTATGTATACTTTTTCCCCTTCAAGTAATACTTTGAAAAGTCACAGTTCCTATTTTCTTTAATGCAGCAGACATTGGCCTTTTCATTTAAGGCAGGTCATTATATCATCACTGAAAGTGTGTGAGGATCACCTTATGAATCAGGGATCAGCAATGCAGTATCTACAAATACCATAACATGAGAAACTATTCCAGATGATTCCTAGGAACTCCAAATTAAAAATAAACTGCATGTCTTTTTGTGATACTAATGGTCCTTAGATCATAAGTTGGGAATATGGATTTCATATGTTCATAATTCATCAGAAAGAAAATTGAGGTAATTGACTGGAAAGAGGAGGAGAAGGATATGTTCAATCATGTCAAACTCTGGTGATTCTATGGAACAGCTCTCTCCACATTTTCTGATCTTATACAACTTCCTTCACTGTTTTATGCTCTAGCTGGTGTCTACTCACTGTTTTGGTAGCTTCATTTCCTTTTACCCTGACCATTCCAAGCATAACTGTCTTTTCAGTGAATTTGATTGTATAACATGGCTGAAATAAGTAAGATGGAATTTTGTGATTTCCCCCCCCCCCCAGCAATGTGTCTGCTATTTTACACCCCAGGATTTGCTTCTTTGGCACCTGTCCAAAGAATGTAATATTGACTTCTCCAGAACCACAGCTTGAACAAGTTAATTCTCCTTCTATCTAGTTGTTTTATGATTCAACTTTTGCAACTGCATTCATTGCTGGATTTGCTGCAGTAACTATAATAAATACATGGATGTGCACATTTACACCAGACTTTTGATCTAAAAGAATCCCATCAACCCATTGTTCTTCTACTTCACCTTTTGATGTATATTTTTTCTTTATCACTGTGAATAAAGGTGTTTTTTTAAAAAACAAACAAACAAACTTGTAAGCTGCTCAGAGTCATTACCATTAACAGGAGAAAATAGTGAAAACTGAAAGAATCAAAATGCCCAATGGAAATAACACCAACAGTCTGATGAAGAAAATCACTGCAAGTATGTTAAATCCTTCAGGCTGAAGACATCAAGCTGAAGTCAAGAAGAAGGTTAGTAGTGAATACATTAGAAGAAAGAAGAGAATACACTCAGTAAAGGAAATACTATCAAAGAAATTGATACATGGGCAATTTGAATCATTAGATACACAGCTGAAATAGTGGGCTGGACTTAAGTTGAAGCAAAAGTCCTGTATAGGAAGACTAGAAAAAGAATGACATTGAGACATCTCCTTCATGCCTGCAGCAACACTGACAGACTCTACTTAGAATGGAAAATAGGTGGCCAAGGGATGTTGCAAGCACACCAGACAGTTGAAGAAAGAAAAATGGCATTGGAAGAATATCTGAACAACAGTAAAGAAGATGCATTGAAACTAGGACACCACAAAGAGTTCCTAAATACCGAAGAAACCAAATTGGCCTGTAAGAAAGGCCAAATTAAAAGAGATATGGCAAAGCAATGTATTACATGGCTAGTACATGGAAGAACTGGCAGGCAAAACAGATAACAATAAAATGCAATGGTTCAGAGCAAGAAAGTTGAAGAAAGAGACAGATGGATTAATTCTAGCTGCATAAGACCAAGGCTTAAGAATAAATGCATATAAAGCCAGAATGAAAAGGCAGTAGACAGTAAATGGCACCTCTGCAAAGAATCTGAAGAAACACTGGGCCACTGAGTCAGCTGCTACAAGAAGATTGCACAAATTGATTACAAGCCAGCATGATAAAGTAGCAACAATGGAAATATTTGCAGGAAATATCACTTGCCTGGAAGCAAAAACTGGTGAGACCACAAAATAGATAAAGTGATAGAAATTTAAGAAGCTAAAGTGCTCTGTGACTTTAGAATTTAAATAGACAAGCACCTGCCACACTACACACCAGACCTAAGAAAGACATAAGAATGTTTGGATAGCGGACACTGCAATGCCTGGAGGTAACAGAATAGAAGAAAAAGAACTGGAGAAAAATCACAAAATATAAAGACCTGCAAATAGAAATAGAATGTCTGTGGCAAAAAAAAGCAAGGACATCAATAGTAACAGACACCTTGGGTGCAATCTGGAGTATCACTTGAACACCATTGGCATTGATAAAATCACCATCAGTCAATTACAAAAGGCAACTTTATCTGGAACAACTTGCATCCTGCAATGATACCTTTAACATCATCAAACAACTACATCTTCCTGTCCCAGGTACACAAAAATGCCATATGCAGCCTAAATATCTGGCTGATGGTACGACCAACCATAATAATAATAATAATAATAATAATAATAATAATAATAATAATAATAATAATAATAATAATAATAATAACAACAACAACAACAACAACAACAACAACAACAGATAAAGCTCATGCTTTTTAATGGGATCCATACATTTTGGTAACATTTAGTCTTCCAGTTTTTTTAAAACATATTTTTCCCAAAGTCCTGATTTATTTGTTTATTTACAACATTCCAAAAATTGCACCACCTTTGCATACAACTTCTCCTAATTTGAACAACCCATTTTAAGAAAGATTCGGGCAAGCTGAATCTGTGAAATAAATATAATCTCTTTAGAGATTGGCCCCAACACTACTGACTTTCCATAAGGTCCTGAAGATCTGGTTCTGCACTCAGGCTTGGAGCCCAAGTTATGTGATAGATGTCTGCTGTTGACGTGACTTTTTTGGCTGTTGTGTTTTTTTTATATACATATATTTTTAATTATTTCAGTATTGTGAACAAACCTGACTCATGTTCATCAGAAGTGCAGTCATCTAAATCAATTAAATAAAGTAAACAAAGACGATGATTAATAAACTAGAAAATAAAACTTATAAAGAAAAAATGAAGGAAATGAAATGTTTAATCTTGAGAAGAGGTGAAAGAGGATATATAAACATTCTCCAAATACCTTAAAGGCAGTGGTGGGATTCAGATATGTAAATAATCGATTCTCTATGTGGATGCAACTTCTGGAAGTCCATTCTGGGCCTGGGCAACAAAAAAATTAGCCAGCGGCTCTGCCAAACTGGTGTGAACTGGCTCAATCCCACCACCGCTTAAAGGATGTCAACCGGCAGATCACATCTTATGTATCCAGTGCTTTTTTTGTAAAAGAAAATGGTGCTGGAACTCACATATGTCATACAACCCGCCTTGCCTACCCTACAAGGTTCCATCCAAAAAAGGTGCCGGAACTCTGTTCTGAGCATTCTATGAGAAAAAAAGCCCTGTATGTATCATTCAAGGATTCATAGCACAGCATAATGGCTTTAAATTAAGAAAATATATATTAAATAATAATTTATAGCAGTAACAACAGTTTCAAAATTGAACAGATTATTCAGACATCTGATGGGTTTCTCTTCAAAGAGAACCTAAAGAGTTATCTGTTAGGAATGTTTCCCATTGGCGTCCAGCATTGAATCAATAGTTGAATGTCCTTCCAGTTCTATAATTCTCTTTACTCACTTATTTCCTAAAAGTACTACATTTCAATTTTGCATACATATTCCTGATACGATCTTTTCAAAAATTCTCAACAAACAAACAAATCTGTAAGGACTGTCCTTTGGTTTATATGCAACCTTCAAAAATGTTTGTTCTTTGGAAGATGTTGTATCATAAACAAATGATTGAAATTGGGGACAGGTTTTAACCAAGGGAAGAACCCTAGCAAGTTCTGTTTAATGCTGCCATTTCTGCTTCATCTGGTGGATCCCATAGAAATGTATGCTGTATCTGGAAATTACTCCTACATTTTCTACAGCCCCAGATTAAGTTAGCTGCAGTGACATGCCAAGAGAAGGAAGACCTTTTGGGTTTTCTCCCCATTCAGTTTAGGAATGCCTCTTTCAATTATTTCTCCCTGAGTCCAGTTGATGTACAATTGTTTCTGCCATAAGGAAGATTCTTCTGCCTATAAAAATGGCTCTCTATATGAGTGGAGAAGTGGAGTGGGTCATTCTCTGTCAGAAACCATAGAATTACATGACTATATCATGCTTAAGTATAACTGTGATCCCCATGAGGCCATCATCATCCAGGAATCCACAGGAACATTAAAAAAAAAGATATAGGTTGAAGAGAAGGTATGTCATCTTAAATTACTGGGTTCAGTTGTTTTTCCCTAAGTATGATTTTTTTTCCCCTTGCTGGTTTTGTGAGGAAAAACATCTCAGAAGGAGAAAAAAACCTGAGAGAAGATGTTGCAGGGCAAAGATTAAATGCTGTCCCTCCTGTCATGTCCTACCTGATCCTTCTGATATAGATGTTTGGGAAAGACCCAGATCAACACATCCCCAGGTCTTTATCACCATCATAATCTAATTCCAGATTTGGTTAATTATTAATACAGTCCTAGCTAATGGTCAGTACTATCCCACTGATTAAAAAGGTGACCTTGAAAAACACTCTTACCGGAACCTATTTTTCTTGTATCAGTGCAAACATACAGTAATACGTTAGTTTACTTTTCATGGCACACTAGGTTTCTAGCAAGTTTAGACAAGCTTTGATTTTTAATTACATAAGCCCTCATCTCTCTCCCCCCCAATTATACAAAGGACAGAGGCAGCAACAGAAAATAATTCCAAACATGTTTGCTCAGGTAACATCAGACAAAAGAAATTGCTAGTGTATTGATTTATTGAACAATAAAAATTGGCTGCAGTTGTAAAGATGGATCAAGATTTTTTAAATATATTTTATCTTTTCAGAACCATGATTCTATTAAGTAGAGAAAAGTTTGCTTTAACAAATGTTTTTACCAATTCTAGTTCTTAAAGAAAAAAATTGCCTCAGGATAAGAGTCAGCTGAAAGATAGGAAATATTTCTTAACTAATACCTCTTGACTAAAACCAGTTCTTTCCAAAGGTATTTATCACAGCAATACATCTGCAGAGATAAAACAAACCTGACCTTTGCTCTGAATTTGAACTGAGAAGAGCAAAAGAAAACAGCTTAAAAATATTTTTAAAACATGTTTAAATAATGTAAAAGAGAAGAAAACTTCTTCTTATCACTGTTTAATTGCAACATCAATCACATATCTTAAATCTCATGAGATCACGCCATCTCAACACTTAGGAAACCAATATAATTTTTTCAAAAATATCCAGAATTATGAGCAATGCTCATTGTAAGAGGAAAGCTATGGTGGTCAAATTTTTTAAGAGTCTGATAGCACGTTTATTATTATAAGGCATAACACTTATTTTGTAATTTATAGCTCACTTCATCAGATGCATGGAATGTCTTAATTGATGCTATGGAAGTGATGCGATGGGCTCACAAAAGTGTATGCCTTCTAATGACCTTTGTTAATCCTGAAAGGTGCTACCAGATTCTTTTTGGTTTTAACAAAATCTGAAAATTGTTCGGAGACAACATCGACTGACTGACTGAATGATTGACTGACTGAATGATTGATTATTCATTTGGCTCCAAAGGTATGTGGATGTCACCTGGGGATATTGCCAAGAATTTTGTGGCTAAGTTGGTTTTTAGTTTGTGTGTAAGTGTAGTGCTTTTTTTGTAAAAGAAAAAGGTGCCGGAACTCACACATGTCATACAACCCTCCTTGCCTACCCTACAAGGTTCCATCCAAAAAAGGTGCTGGAACTCCGTTCTGAGCGTTCTATGACAAAAAAAGCATCCTGAACCATAAAACATTTTTATAAAATACAGTGACAACAAACTTAATCATGATAACTCTATCATTGCTTAGCATGATATATGAACCCAGCCTATGTGTAAAGGACAATACATAATGAAAAGTTCCACATATGGCAGAAACCTAATCCTGCACTATAGGGTACAGGTAATAGTAGTGCCACAATATCTTAAATAAATCATAATGGGCCTTAGGAAGTTGGGAAAAGATTTTTTTTCCCTCAGTTCATCTTCATTTAAATCCAGATTTTGTCAATGTGCTAACATATTTCTTGTCAACAAATCACAATCTTTCTATTATGGTAGATCAGGAAAGGTAGACATGAATTTGCTCACTTTGCAATTGCTATTTTGCAATTCTCTGGGCTATGAAAAGAAATTTTGATTTAATAGTAGGCAACTGTGCATTTAAAAAAAAAACTTTTTTGGTCCTGGCTGAATAGGAGATGGAGAAAGAACAGAAAATCAGGGCTCTCGTTCGCAACAAAAGCACCCCAGTTGAATGTCAGATTGATTTATATTAAAGTGTGACGAAGGAGAGATTGCAGGAGATTCTTGATTGATATATGAGCCCTGCTAAGAAATAAATTATTCTCAGATTTCACCCATCCTTGAAGGTAATGAATTTTTAGACAAGACCTTGCAGGTCTTGGCCAAGAGGCTTTCTCAAGCATTGTTTTTCTCTTATCACACATCTCATCTGTCTTGGATGTCTTCTCCTTAGTAAGACCACAGTTGGAATACTGCATCCAGTTCTGGTCTCCACAACACAAAAAATTTGTTGAGGCTCTGGAAAGAGTGCAGAGAAGAGCAATAAGAATGATTAGGGGGCTAGAGGTTAAAACATATCAAGAAAAATTGCAGAAACTAGGCCTGTCTAATCTAATGAAAAGAAGGACCAGAGGGGACATGATAGGAGTGTTCCAATATTTGAGAGGCTCTTACAAAGACAAGGAGATCAAACTATTTTCCAAAGTACCAAAAGGCAAGACAAAAAAAAAAAAAAACTAACCAAGGAGAGAAGCAACCTAGAACTAAGGAGAAATTTCCTAACAGCAATTAATTGACAGCAATTAATCAATGGAATAGTTTGCCTTCAGAAGTTGTGGGTGCTCTATCACTGAAGGCTTTCAAAAAGAGACTGGGCAACCACTTTTCTGAAATGATATAGGATCTTCTGCTCAAGCAGGGAGTTGGACTAGAAGATCTCCAAGGTCCCTTCCAACTCTATTATTTTAATGTACAGGTTGATTATAATTTTGCATGATTGAACTAGCGAGGTCTGCTTGTTGTAAATACAGTGTAATGTCCATTTGTACACATTTTACACATATACATAATTTTCAGGATTTAAAACTAATGTTCATGTTATATTGTATTTTGTACACATTTTTTCATAAGCATTGCGAATGGAGTCCCTTTGTCAGTTGACTGACTCATAGAAATTCAGAGATTTCCAATAAACCTCCAGGAGGAGATTATTTTTTCCCCAAGAATTTTGAACTTCTATCCACACTAGGCTCTAAAGGCAACAATAGACATTATTTCACATTTCCCTTTAAATTTACAAAAGGAGAACATAGTTTGTGAAATCTGTCTCTTTTTCATATGATTTGCCCACTAGAAGATAGGTTGTGGCAGAGGGATTGTCGAACCACCAAGCCATATGTAGAGGAGCATAGAGGTAGCCTTGAAAAAGGAATGCAAAGACAGTTATGTAAATGCCATGTAAACTCTATGTAATGAAATGTGTGGATGACCTGGAGGAATGAGGAACAGAGATAGGAAACAATCAGATAAAAGAGGGAGAAACTTAAGAAGGACCTGCCCTAATTAATCAGACAATTAAGAACTTGTGGGAAGAGTTTGTATCTTGCAAGATTCTGATAATTTAGCCTTATAATTAAGTAAAATTAGCTCATAGAATCATATTTTCAGTCTGTTTACCTCAGAGGTAAAACTTCAAGATTCTGTTATTAAACTCTGCAACAATAACATTTCAGCAATCCTTTTGAAATCTCTCTCTCTCTCTCTCCCTCCCTCCCTCTTTCTCCTCCTTTATCCAAGAGAAATAAGGTGGGGCAATCTTGGTTTCTTTTTCATCTCCTCTATTTCAGGGTTAAACTGATGTTTGCTTTACAGTCCCTGTATTCCTCAAAGCTGTCTCCCACTACCCTACACTGCATAAGGCAGGAACAGATAAATCTCAAGGATAGGAATTTGAGAATTTGTATTGCAACATTTGAAAACCTAGGTGTATAACTGCATTCCACTTTGAACAAATGTTCAGGAAGTAAAGACTGAAAAAGCTCACATCAAAATGCAAACTAAACAAATATTGCCACTTCTTTATTATTAACTTTCAAATCTCATTTGTCTCACCTCCCAAATCTTCACTTAACAGATAGATTATTTGCCCATACAAAACAGTAGTTTCTTTTTTCACTGTAAGGATCAGCAAAATAAATATTACTTGACAACTGCAGCTGTGAAATTTATCTCTTTATCAAATCTATAAAACTGAATCTGAAAACTGTGTGAGTATTTTTATATAATTCTTCTTTTTGGCATTTAATGTTCACTCTGTGCACAAGGGCTCATGGAAGGTGCTTTTGCCTACCTAATGCTTCTCATATTTCATGAATAATTTGACAAAGATGTCCCTTCAGAAAGACTGGACCCAACATTACATTTTAACAGCACAAAGAACTAGTAAATGAAACAATTTCATTGTTAATTTCACTATACTTTGCATGACATAAGTGCTCATTCCACCACAAGTTGGCAAAAAAACTACTATTAAAAATTCAAAGGAGAAACAATATAGATGTAATAAATACAGAATGGCAGAGCAGTGATTGCTGGCTTAATAAAGAGATCAAAATGTAACTCTGCCTCACTTTTTTAATCAGACTGTAAGACCCATTTGTATGCACATTACTTACTCATTCTCTGTGGTATTGCCTTTAAAATATAGGGGAGAAGAAATGTATTTAAAAACATATTTTTAATTAGGTAAGTATTCAAATGCATGATAAATTCAGGATAAAGCTTCTTGTATTGAATTGTGAATTAATTGTGACTAATTATACAAAACTGCTTATTTATACTTGAAGCATCTAGAAAGTTTAAACTATTACCTAAAGCCCTTAATTTTGTCTTTTTTCACCCAAAGATTTTTACAGACACACACACACACACACACATCCACGTGGATAGATAGATAGATAGATAGATAGATAGATAGATAGATAGATAGATAGATAGATAGATAGATAGATAGA
>JAKJMR010017842.1:171116-212224 GCA_024449315.1 Daboia siamensis
AGATAGATAGATAGATAGATAGATAGATAGATAGATAGATAGATAGACAGACAGACAGACAGACAGACAGATAGATAGATAGAATTACTTTCAGTAATACCATGAATCTGAGAATGTGATGTACTCCATCAGAATGATCCCATGCTAAACATAATTGTCTATCTTTAAAGTCCTATAAAGTCTACCCTTTGTTGTTTTTAACTGATTTGCTGCTTTAGCTGTCAACTGTAAGTTACTGTTTATAAAGGTCAACATTGGTTTAAAGTCCAGAAGTACAATCTTCAGAGGCTGGAGAATCAGTTTCTCTTCTCTAAATTGTGAATATTTTGCCAGTATTTTATTTCTGATTCTTGGATTGAAAGTTTTGGCAACAAGACTATGGGAATCATGTGCATTATTACTTTCTTTAGTGATTTTTTTTAGTAGTGGATCATCTTGTGTTCTGCCAAGGGATGATAATTACTTGCAGGCTTACTGAAGTCTTTGCCCTCTTTCCTTTTTTTAAAACTGTTGTTTTCTCAAGGAATAAAAACATTCAGTTTGAAGCTTAAAACATGCCATTATGTCCAGTTCCATTTTTTTCCATGGGAATAACAATTCTTAGAACAGCCTGGACTGATCCAATGTGCAGGAGTATGGCTAGGAGTATTTCATGAAATACTCCTAATGGCTAGGAGTATTTCATGTAGAATCATATTATCAGAAGCATTTTCCTCCTTCTGCTAAAGATTGTTTTTAACACTTTTACTTTTTAATGCACAGTGTTACTCCATCTTGCCTATCCTAAAAATAATTTAGGTTGAGGAATAAGAATATCTCCTTTTAATTTTTATGAGAGAGAATCACTTCCTCCAGTAGCTGCCAGATTTTACATCTTGGTAGCATTTTCTTTCCTCCTACTAGTTCTTCCTTCTTCCTTCTTGTCTAAAACAAACTATAGAGGGAAGAAGGAGGGGCCTTAAAGGACATGAGGACCAGTTGCTACCAAGATAATGCCTTGATAAAAGGGGCTTGAGCTAGACTACAGAAGTAATGTACAATGTGAGTAAATGTCTTAGGCAAGCCTCTTCCTAATTCACATAAGGGTAAAGGGAGGAAGGGAAAGCATATTCAACTTGTAAGACTCTGTTACTATAGTTTTACAACAAAAATAGTACTGATCTATGTGGCATTGGTTTTCTAGTCTGGGCTATGGATTGATAGGAATATATAGAAAGATGCTTGTATTCAGACTACTGAATCCAGAGAAAATGGTATTAAACTAAAGTAGAAAAGCTGATGTTTCTCTTTTGTCATTACAGCTGTACTAAAATAGTTTTTTGTATTATTATACTCTGCAAGAATAACTGCAAGTCCCTTTACTATCTAGTAACATTAAAGGAATCGAGTTTGTATTTTTACATATAGGTTTAAACTATGACATTGGGTTTATCAGATTAATCTAGCTGATGCCAGTGTCAGAATATTCATTCAAATATTAGTTCTGGAGTATTTTCTTAATTATTATTAATTTATGGTAATTTTTGCAGAAATGCACTTAAATATGCTGCGAGCATGTGACCACAATTTACAACATTTTTTCCAAATAACCTGTGTTTACTTTTGGTTTGGGGGAAACACGTCTTATAGCGAACAATAGATTCATTTAATGACAGTGGCATTTGCTTAACGAACACGAATTCAGTTAAACATGGTGTTTCACTTAACAACTGTTGCAAAAAATATATCAGAAAGTCAGGTCGGTCCCTTGATCATCTGCTTTGTGACTCACACAATTTACAACTATAATGGGCAAGCTCCATTAGGGTCATAAATTGAGGATTACTGTAGTGCATAAAGTATGAATTTTATCAGGCTTCACGTAGTCCCTTAGCATATAGAACAAGTAACTGTTCAAGAATGTATGCGTACAGCACCTTCTTTCTTGATGCTGCATGGGCTACTGACACAAGCAGAGATTATAAACTGGTTTGATTGCTCAGTGTTTCTTATTCCCAAGTTATTCACTGTCTTGCAGATGTTGGATGTAGCCTTAAAAATAATATTGGCTCATTCTCCGTCAAATATTGTTCTAGATGCTGTCAAAGACAGAATTTTTCCATAGAGCCTTTCATGAGTAGTTTTTTTTTGACATCATTGTTATTTTTTGTTGTTGCTTTTGGATACATTGTGGTATTGTTGGTTCAAAGTGTTCCATCAATTATTATGACTAGAGTTAATTCTTTTGATTTAGTTTACTTATTGTAAATGTTTTAACTGTATTTATATTGTGAATGTTTTTAACAGTGCATTACAAACTTCTCTGAGTCCTGGGTAGATTCAGTTCTACAAAAAACAAATTTAAAATATATACACACACACAAACGTGTATTTATGTGATTTTGGTGATACTGCAAAGCAAGTCACTGAAATGTTATGCAGCTAATTGCTCAATTTCTTCCCTTTCCCATCCTAGTTGACTGCTTAACTAAACCACTATGTTCTCTGAATTTAACAATAAATTAAGCAACAACATTACACTTTGGCTACCATCGTGCTTCCACCATTCCAGACCAGAAATTTATTTTTTTCCTTCTTTCAGACTTATTGAAGATTAACATTTTGACTGAACTCTACAGTGAATGAAGTGCTGCCATAAAGAAAGCAGAATTTGCACTCTTCCCCCCCCCCCGATTTTTAAGAGGGGTTCTTTTCTTTTTCTTTTTAATAAAAAACCTTCATGCAAAGGTTTACATTTCTATTGTTTATGTCCAAATAAATGAAAGATTGCACTGTTGATTTTCAGCAAAAATGATTAACAAGAGCCAAGAAGTACGTACATAAAAAAGACCTGCAAATTTTGATCATGCAGTCATAATCATCGTCTTGATTTTTTATACCCCCTGGGGGGGGGGCACAAAAGAAGAATGAGGAGCACACATTGCCTTGTCCCCTTGTCTAAATTTTTTAAAGCTACCTAATTTTGTGAATTCCATTGTCCAATAATGAATCCTAGCAAGGAGATTAGAAAGAAAAAGCAACATAAAGAGACTAAATTTGGAACCCAATAGCTCATATTTTGAAATATGTATAGCATGTTCCTTGAAACATCATTTTATCTACATCATTTGAAATCAAATCAGCTTTCAGACTTCCAATCACTTTCTCTTAAAGAAAGCTGTATTCCTGACACACCAGGGCTAATCTGTTGTTTTGTTTTGTTTTTTTACAGAGCAATAGTGACATCCTATGGTAAAAGGAACCATAATTGCAAGTTTTTAGATATGAGACTTCTCAGCCTTGGCTTGTTCAGTTGTTTTGAAGCAATGGTTCTAAAAATGCTTAGCCTCCATAATTATTGATTATATTGATTGAATATCCTAGGATTTATAATCCATACTATTCTGATATAACACGTCTAATTAATTTTCAAAGACCAGAAATCTCATCTAATATGGTCACAAGACAGTTTAAGGCAGCAATCCTAATATTAGGCAAGGAAAGCTAGCTATAAGTGAATCCTGGGCATATTACAATAATAGTTGACTATCAGAGTTAGTAATGACCTACAAAGCCCTACATGGCATGGGTCCGGATTACCTATGACAACACCTGCGGCCGGCGTCAACTTCCCTCCGTCCAGTGCGCTCCCACAGAGAGGGTCTCCTCAGGGTTCCTCCGATCAAAGAATGTCGATTGGTGGCCCCCAGGGGGAGGGCGTTCTCTATGGGCGCGCCAGACCTGTGGAACTGCTTGCCGGTGGAGCTCCGGATGGCCCCTGACCTTCGCTCCTTCTGGCGTGATCTAAAAACTTATTTATTCGAGCAATCCGGCCTGGTTTGATGGGATAAGGGATGGGATTTTAAATAATTTTAATTACTGTTTATTGTTTACACTGGGCACTATATTTAATTGTTTTTTAACTTTTGTATTCCGTTTTTTAGATATGTATTGCCCTGTTCACCGCCCTGAGTCCTTCGGGAGAAGGGCAGTATATAAATTTTTTAAATTTTTGAAAATAAAATAAATAAATAAAATAAATAAAAGGCAACCACACTTATTCAGGAATTCATTGTAGAAATGAAGAAGGCCCAAATTATAAAATGCTTGCTGAAGGGTGGGCTTGTTGTAGAATAAGGAATTTTTACAGCTTCAGACTATAAAGCTATATTCAAACAAAGGACTTTCTGGAGTCCTTTCTGGACTTAGAAGATGACTTCTCTAGAGAGTTCATAATATCACCACAACATATCAGGTTGGAGAAGATACTATAGACATCATAAAGTAAAGGGAGAGTGTCAAAGTGGAAAGCTATGAAGATTCTGAGGATATCACAGTCCCACAGAAGTAGAGGAACTACTCAGGAATACATGAACCACCAGATGGACTATTTTCTCCAGGCCTAGAGAAAGTGGCAAGTCCTTCATAAAGCATCCTTTTTTTTGATGAGGTCTTCACCATTGACAGTAGGGATATAACTATAACATTTGATACCTAAATGTAAAAAAATTGCTGTATTATAAACTCCTTATTTTTACCGAGAGTGAAGCTAAGAGTATTTGGGTTAAAATATATTACTATATACCGTATTTTCCAGCGTATAAGACGACCCGGCGTATAAGACGACCCCCTACTTTTAAGAAGATTTTCAAGGTTTTTCGTCTTATACGCCAGAAAATACTTGAATGAAAATGAATGAAAATGAATGAAATGAATGAAAATACTTACATGCCCTGCCCTCCCTGTCCATCGCAGAGGAGGCGAAGGCCCGACTGGCCCCGCCAGCCCTCCCGCTGCTCCCGCACTTCTGCCGGCCCCCGAAGCGCAGCGTTTCCCAGGCGGCAGGCAGCGCCACGGCCGGTGCCCCTCCTGCTTCCCCCCCCAGGCCTTGAACTTTTCCCATTCGGCGCAGGGCAGGGCAGCTCCGCCCGCCGCCTCTTTTTTACAACGCATGTGCTGCTTCCCTCTCACTGTCGGCTGAGGCGCGCTCGGCCCGGCCTCCAGTCCCTCTTCCCGGCCGGCTTCCCACCCTGCCCCGCATGGAGCTGGACTGGGCGTGCAGCCTCTCGGTGTGGCTGCTTTTCCTGGGCAGCCTGGCGGTGTGTTTCCTGGGCTCAGACATGTTGCTGAGCTGGCGGCTGCTGCTGCGCGTGCGGCTGCTGGCCGTCCTGCAGGCGCTGGGCCAGGCCGTCCTGCCGCTGCCCCTCAGCGCCGCGCTCACAGCGGCTGCCTGCTGGCTCGTCTCGGCCAGCACCGCCCGGCGGAAGCACATTCCCGCGGGGGAAAGAGCGGTGCTGGTGACAGGTGAGTCCGGTGGGCGTGAGGCCCTCCCCTCGGGCCAAGAGCCGACGGGCAGCGCCGCCTTCACGTGGGGAGAGCTGCCCGACGCTCCCGTCCAGCCGTGTCCCGGAGCCGCGCCGGAAATAGCTCGGTTGCGCGGGGCGGCCCGGCTTTGCAAGAACGGGGACGCTCAACTGATTTGGTTTTTTTTTCCGGCATATAAGACGACCCGGCGTATAAGACGACCCTCCAACTTTTAAGAAAATTTTCAGGGGTTAAAAAGTCGTCTTATACGCCAGAAAATACGATATGTACCGTATTGCTCCCGCATCAGTTTTTTTTTAAAGCTTTCATTAGTTCTTTTTTCCTTACATACATATGTTAGTTTTTCAACCAGCGTGCAGTCTGGGTTCAAAAGCACTAATACATAGTCAAGTCCTAATCATTGGTTCTTTCCTCTAGCCATTTGTAGAATGACTACTAGGTTTAGTAATATTCTGATTCTTTTTTATCTTTCAATCTCATAGTTAGTCTCGTAGTTAATATTGGAATGTGTAAAGATGCTCCCCCATTAGTTTTGTTCTTACATGTGATCTTGTTGCAGAATTCTAGACGTTGACATCATAAGCTTAAAAAATTCCCAGCTCAACATAATTTCATTGTAGAAAAAAAATGGCTCTATGAATAAAATTCTATGTTTTTTTTAGAAGGAGGGAAGTCCAATGAAAATTCTATCATCCTGTAAATTGTATTTATTATGCATATGTCAAAATTTTGGAAAGGACACAGTTCCTTTTAACTTTTGTTATTAAGCCCAAATCATTTAATAGGTGACAGATGGTTTGAGATTTCAGTCACGGAGGAAAAATAGGACCATTCCTACAGCTTCACTGTAAAGAAAATTAAACATTCTCTATATCAGTGAAATAAAAGATTTATCTATGGGCATTAGAGAGTGATGCTTTTTAAGCCTGAGAGGAAATTAAGAGGTATATTGGCTAACTCTACACTTCGTAAAGCCTCAAATGAAGGAATAGATTTAACATATGTCAATCATACATATTTTGGGGAAATAAGGTCAGACTTTCCTGTGTCCCACCCCATCAGCCAGCCAAATACATCAATCCTTTACACTTTTACATTCTAAATATCCAACATCTGAGCAGTAAGCCTAGCTCTTATATTTTGGCAGGAGTTTTGTCTGCTGCGGCTAAGCCAGAAATTGAGGAAACTTCATCTGATTCTTCTCAAACTTAAAGACATATTTTTCTCTCTCTACGCAGCTATTGCCAAAAAGCCAAGTGAGCAGAAATTACATTTTGTAAGGAGAGACAGTGGCAAGTCATTAAATAGCTATTATCTGCTTCCCTATATAGAATCAGAGTACAGTATCATCTAGCTCAAAACTATCTACTTTCACTGCAGTTGTATACCTTTTTTTTTTTGCTGAAAAAAGGGGAATGACTTGCTTGCTTGTATATCTAGTTTTCTGAACAAAAGGAAAACACTACCTGAAATGGTATTTTGCATAGAGTTGTCTGTCAAACCCTGACAACCCATTTGCATAAAGCCAGAGAGAATCTTTGACAAACTTTATAACCAATGGTCTAGCAAAGTCTCAAAACTTACCTCCTTAAGACCATTTCCATCCTACACTAAGGAAGATAATCGCTGGATTTTCTTTTTCCTGGTGATTAGTAATATTTGGTGGAAAATGAGGAAAGAAAGGATGATCCACCAATGGAAATCTTTACATTGATTTATGTACTGCAAATAAAGTCAGAACTATTTGCCAGGATTGTGGATATAACAAGATGGGGGTTTATTTATTTATTTATTTTAATCCCATTTATATCCCGCCCTTCTCCGAAGACTCAGGGCGGCTTACAATTTAAAGCACAAATCAATGTGCTTAGCAATAGTCTTCATTCTATGTATATGCCTGCTTATTAGGGCTTCCCCCCCCAAGTGGCATTAATACAAAGTCAGCTTATTGTCCCCAACAATCTGGGTCCTCATTTTACCTGCCTTGGAAGGATGGAAGGCTGAGTCAACCTTGAGCCTGGTGGGATGCGAACCTGCACTAATTGCAGGCAGCTGGTATTACTTAGGGAGGCATTAGCCCACTGCTCCACCAAGGCTCTCTCACCAAGGTTGCTAATATGGTTGCCAGTTTTATCCTAGTTTATTTTCTGCTGGCTCAAGAACTGGAGGGCAGCACTTCTGTCAGTCATTCTTCTTCCTCAGTACTGAATCTCATCCTGTCTTTAACCTGATCTTATATTTCTATTCTACAGAGATTTTCTGTACAAAGTCCCATTTGTATATCAAAGTTCGGGCAGATGAAATCACATGCTTCAAATATGCTCTTTATTTAGGTTGACTTAATGGAAGTCTGGAATGCTAAATTATATAAACAATTCTAGTTTATTAGATTCCAACAATTTTCTAATCCCAGTTGATTGACAACAGCTTTTCTGATCTAAGCTAACAATATGATAATTTCCAAAACAATTTTTCATCTTTTTATGCCATAGTATAAAGAAATTCAATACGACCAACTATTCACCTTCTAATATCAATTCTAGTAGCTAAATAAATTTGGGAAAGCTTTTTCAATATTTTGAAAGTGTGATGGGTCTCCCAGAGTTTAATAATTACCATCTATTAGCTTCATCAGGTGATATATTCCTTAGTGTAGTTTATTTTTTTCTTCCACTTCCTTTTTATCTCCACTGAATTTTAATTCTGGTAGATGTTTTGTCTTGAGTTTTACTTAAATAATAATAAAAATCTTTTATAAAACATGAAATAGGAGTATCCCCCATGTAATACCTTCTTTCTTACAAGTTTTCTATATGGTACTAATTTTATGTAACTGCTTCTTCCTGAGATGTCTGGTGAAATTCAAAGGTTCACAATCCCCAGCCCATTAACTGAAGAAATGAGTGACTCTTGATGACTCACAAAAACATTAAAAAGCTGAACTACTTCATGTTTAAACTGCAGTAATACTTGTAATAAGACCTACTAAAATGTCACCCTGTGCTGAATTTAAATGTCACCTAGTGAATTCTTCTGTATTCTTCTTCAGGCAAAAAATTAAGGAGGAGAATGAGAAACCGTGGTTTGCTAGTTTTCACATTACAGGAGAAGTTCTAAAGATTTAATTAGATTAGAGTCATTTAGATGTATGTTGCACACATATTACAATTCAAAGAAGATGATTTTATTTTGGGCAATTATACGCCTTGTAATCTTTAGGTCAAATCATCACATTATACTTCTAGTGACAAATTAGACTTTTTTTCAACCTGCCTTTATTATTTTTATAAATAATTCAAGGTGGTGAACTTATATAGTGTTCTATAATAACTCAAGATGGCGAACAACAAGCCTTCTTTCTGCTATTTTTCACACAACAACAACAACCCTGTTTAGTGGTTTAGGCTGAGAGTGAGTGACTGACCCAAAGTCACCTAGCCAGCTTTCCACCAAGGAGTTCACACTAAGTCAGAGAGTCAATATGGTCTTAGTGTCATTGCAAAAACCATCATGTTTCTCTTTATTTTTTCTCTTTCTTCCCATTCTTCCCCATTGCTCTATAGTGGAGATCATGCTTTTGCATGCAGACACATCATGCCTGAAGTCTCTAAATACAGCTACAAGAAAGCTCGTTTAGAGGCTATGGAGATTAATCCTGGACAGATGGCCCAATGATGTCACTCAATGCAAGGTAGATTTTTATATGCACAGATCTATCTACATGCTGAAATTAGATCTGAGTAACTTCTAGGTGTTACAATTTCAAATATTTCAGGAGCCCTCAAATCCATTTCAAATCCTCTTTCTCAGCCACTAGCCCCATTTGAAACAACTAAGGTTAGTGTCAGGGAAATACTTGTTTTCCCCTAACAGTTCTCATTCTATCTGATGACAGTGTCACTGTTTTAGATTTCAAGGAAGAAGAAATGTTCTCATGGTGGAACATTTATTTAAATGCAAGATTCTAAAAGGATGCATGCTTAATTTTCATAGGACAATCTTTTTTTCTGAGAGTCTCTAGCCTCTCTGTTTTCCCAAGCAACTTTTAATTCCCAAGAGAAAACCTAATCCCTTCCCTTGGATTTTTTTGGTAGTAGCTTTCTTGTCACTTAATGAATCCTGTCCTTGAAAAATTATTAGGGATTTTTTCATTTCATTGGAGCTGAACTATTCTATTTCTCCATCTATAAATTAAGTGGAGAAATTCAAAAGACCATTTCTATTAGCTCTAATCTAAAAGGAGATTCCTAAGAATGTCATTAAAAGTGCAAAGAACACATATCAGTATATTTAAAAATATCTTTGATCCTTTCTACTCATAAAAAATATCCAAGAAGGTTTAAGAAACTATTTTGTTTGTAAAATATGGAGAACTAATATTGCAAGAGTTTTCCAACTCATATAAAACATGCTGGGAAAGCTATGGAGTCTGCAATTTTTCAGCTCTGTATTTATTCAGTTTTGTTATTTCTAATTGATGGACAAGATTAATTTCCTGCTTTCTGTGCTTAGATCAGTCCAATGATAGTAATATGTCACAATTCTTTCCTAGATAATTACTTGGGAGAAATTATTTGGGAGAAATACATAACTACTCATCGTGTCATTCCATTTGGGGGATAAACAAAGTTATGAAAATAAAACATATATATAGTAGGAAAAAGAAATGAAAGACAGGGTAAGAAAAAATAAGATTTATAATTTAATCCAGTTTATGGCAAGCATTCAATAGACCTCTCTGTATCTTTCTGTTCTTGGCAAACTATCTTTACTTCCAGCATGTCTTTGAGTGTGTCAATACAGTGTACTATATATATGTTTTAAAGAGATGTGGTTATAGATAACAGTATGTTGGTCTCTAGTACACAAGTCTAACCAAAGGCTGCTGCTGTGCTTTTGTGTCAGACACATCAAGGTCTCACTGCTGCCTGAGGAAACCTTGGTTGGGGGCTTCTTTCATCTCCCCAATAATGTGCCCACTAGAGTGGTATCTATTTATCTACTCGCATTTTTACACTGGCAGGAGTTGGAACTAATTACTGGAGCTCACTCCATCACACAGCAACAGTTGGGTCTCAAACACGGGCTTGCTGATTGTCAACCCAGCATTCTAACCACATAAGCCACCATGCTCCTTTAACCACAGGCTGAAAAAGAAACTCTTTTAATGGAGTGTATAAATGATCTGAGAACAAGAGGAGGAGATGCTGCCTAAAAACAAAGAAGAGAGGAAGGAGCCTGAAGTTGCTTAATGGTCAGAAAAGAAACTTAGGAACAACCTGGTGCAATGGATCGAGTAGTTAAAAGTAGAGATGGGAAGTTTGTACCTTCAGACTCGCAAGGTGGATGTTGGCTCTCCCAGGTAAACCAGTCAGGAAACATGACAAGATGAATTAATTCTACTTCACTGTAAGGCTACATTAACAGAATTTTGTAAGTCTGCAAATCTTGAAGTCTGAAGGCACTAACTTCTCACCTCAATGTTTAGCTGCTTGATTGAAAATGATGGGGTTTTCCTATTTTTTCTCTGACCATTAAGTGATTGTGGGTTCCTACCAATCTTGTCAGATTGTTTCCAAGTCAGCATCTCCTGCTCTCTATCCCCAAAGTCATTCATACATTTCATTACAAGTCTGCTTATGGTGCAACTATTCACTTTTTAGGTATCTTTTAAAGAAATCATCTCTTTCCTTTTACAGATACCATGTTCATTTTCTTGACACCATATCCAATGCAACAAAGCAGCAAGTTATTAATTTAAAAGACAACATCAGTTGGGCTTAAAGACCTATGGAGTTATTTGATATGTTGAGAGTGTCAGATGTAGAAAATCAGGAGCCAGGATAGAGTTCAAAAGGAGTACGAGTTTATTTCATGCTACCTTTTCACAAGAATTTGATTGAGGCAAATTGGTGCCACATAAGGGTCTTTGGACTTCAAGGGAGAGCTGGACTTAGGTCTCTTATGGGGGTGAGGCAACTCAAAACTGATGATGCACTTTACTCTGCCCTCAGGTTCAGCCTGGTCATCCCCTACAGAGAGCTCACAAATGGTGTTAATATCACCTATAAAAGCCCAGGGCTAGAGTGCAATGAAAATCCAAAGAAATCTTAGGGAGAGATGAAAAGCAATTCATTTTGGTGTTATCAAAATGCAGCTTTCTTTTGAGAGAGAGAGAGAGAGAGAGAGAGACAAAGAGAAAGAGAAAGAAAGGAAGAGGAAAAGAAGGAGAAGGAGAAGGAGAAAGAGAAGGAGGAGAGAAAGAAAGAGAAAGAGAGAGAGAGAGAAGGAGAAAGAGAAATGGAGAGGAAGAGGAAGAGAAAGAGAAAGAAAGAGAAGAAGGAGAAGGAGAGAGGGAGAGAGAGAGAGAAAGAGAGAGAGATAATATTTTCTTTTTAGCCCACAACCAGCAAATACACAACAAAGTAACAAGGTAGTAAAGTATAACATGGAAACTGGGGGAATAGTTCCTTGTGGACAATACCCACAAGGAACTACAGGTAGTTCTTGACTTACATTTTAGTGAATGCTCAAAGTAAGAAAGGGACTGAAAAAAGTGACTTATGACCATTTTTCACACTTATAATGATTGCAACATCCCCATAGTCACATGATTTACATTTGGATGCTTGACAATTGACTCACATTTGTGACAGTTGCAGGGTTCCGGGGTCATGTTGATCCCCTTTTATGACCTTCTAACAAGCAAAGTCAATGGGAAAACCATATTCATTTAACAACTGTGTAACTAATTTAACACCTGCAACGATTCAGTTAACAAATGTAGCAAGAAAAGTGGTAAAATGGGGCAAAACTTACTTAACACATTTTTCACTTAGCAACTTAAATTCTGGGCTCAGTTGTGTTCGTAAGTCGAGGGCTACCTCTATGGCATTTAAAAATGCCATTTAATGGTTATTTATCTTTCAGCTGTTCTACAAATTAATTGTATTTTTAATAGTCATCTAATAATTCTTAGAATTATTCAGTGGCCTATCTTTTATCAGATCAGCTGGGAGCCTATTTTTGAATGTGTCCCTATGTAAAGAAAAAAATTTCAGCTTACTGGCAGCAAGAAATCAAATTTCCCATCTTTACAGGAAGCATTTAGAAAAAAAATTCACACTGAAAAAAATAAGATAACATGCTACAATGACTATACTAAGTTCAAGCTAAATGTAAATTCAGCTCTAGAATGAGGAATGCAGAAATGAGTGTTTTAGTTCCACCATCCAGCTTCCCTGTTTCTGATTGAAATGGCAAAGATGTGACCACGTACTTTCATCTTAATTCTAAATATATAGACTAAGATGCACATCTGAGTCAACAGATTATGTTTATTTCTTGATACAAAGATAGTAGTAATTTCACTGAAATCACCAGGGCACAGGACTGATTAATTATATTGTTTTCTCTGATAGCTCATTAGCTTTCTTATAGCTCAGAAAACAGAAAGCTGTTTTCTCTAGAATACTTCTTTATAGGCAAAGCCAATTAGAAAGAACACAATCTTCTTACAGTTCTCCAGATGTCTGCCACAGTTCTGTACTTTGCTATGCTGTTTCCAAGCTACTGAATATAAAATGGGTTCTGCAGGGTGCAAAGAGCTAGAGTTTTCTGCCCTCTAGTCATCTGGATTTTTGCTTTCCACCTAATGAGTAGGCTGGCTTGGTTACTCAACAGTGAGAAACTGGGGAAGCAGGCACAGCAGCGCCTGCATTTTCTGTGTTGCATGAGAAAAGCACACCTTCCTTCCCCTTTCCTAACCACTTTCTACAGGGGAACGATCGAGAGCATCCTGTCATACAGCATCACAGTCTGGTTTGGAAGCATCACTGCTTCAGACAGGAAGGTGGTGCAGAGAGTGGTGAAGATGGCCAAAAAGATGTTTGGCAGTTTCCTCCCCTCCATCCAGGACATAGCACAGAAGCATTGCTTGGGCAGGGTCCGTAAGGTTATCTGGGACACTACACATCCTCTTCACAACTTGTTTTCTCTGTTACCTTCTGGGAGGAGGCTTCGTGATATCCGAAGCAGAACATCCACATTCAGCCATAATTTCATTCCATACAGCATTAACCTTGTGAACTCTCAAGTTTTCTCCTTCCATTATATATTCAAGATGGACAGTATTTAATATTTATTTGTTATGTATATGTAGGGGTGTGGGTCTATATATGTGTGTATATAGTATGGTTAGGTGTGTGTCATGTATGTGTTCCACTTAATAATAATAAATAATAATAAACCTTTATTGTCAAAGTATAACATGTGTACATTGAGATTAGCTGAGCCTCTCCCCGTGCTCCCTCCCCCCAACACACAGTGACAACAAACCCTCCATCCTACCATACCATGTGAACCAACTACACCACACACCTGCCTCCCAAGTCAATTCTGCATAAGTTCACAGAGATTATATCCCATTCAAAAGCCTAACAGTCCATGGATAAAAGCTGTTTTTCAGCCTGTTGGTACAGCTGGCTATACGCCTATATCTCCTACCTGATGGTAGGAGAGTAAAGAGATACCGTCCAGGGAGTGATTCATCCCTGAGAATTTTCCTCACTCTTCCAAGGCAACGAACCCTGGCGATGTCATCCAGTGGTGTCAGGGGACAGCCCACAATGTCTTGTGCTGTGCTCACTACTCTCTGTAATACTTTCCTGTCCACGGCTGTCAGACCAGCATACCAAACCACAATAAAGGTTATCTTATCTATCTTATCTTATAGTCCTAACCCCAAGGTAGCCCCATGCAGGGCACATTATCATAGTCCATTCAAGATGTGATTAGAGCATGAGTGACTGAGACCAGAACTTCCCAGTACAAGAACTGGGCAACTGGCACATAACACAAAGCTTTGCAATATCTTATTGCTGGCCAATATCTTATTATTAATTTAAAAACTGGAATTGTTTGAGAAAAGGTGGTATGAAAACTCCACAAAATGAATGAGGTAACTTAAATCTAAAGAAGTATTAAGTGGTTTATTCTCAAATAAGAGTATGTAGGATTTTGTCTTAATGATAGTTTATGGTGTAGATATCACAATATTGTTTCTTTCCAGTTTCAGCAGAAAGTTTTTAAAAAAATATGTTCTACTGAAATCTGTGTAATATATTGTAAACTACTTTTACTTCATTCTTAATTACTAGAACAGTTGTGAATGATTGTCACTACTACCTGGAAGTTAAAATTTTATTAGACCCTTTTGTAGTTTGTTTCTTTGTTATCCATACTAGCATAAGACAAGTATGTACAGAAAAAATCCAAGATTGTGAACCAGCCAAATCACAAGATAACCTGAAACACAATAAAAGCATTGAGACAAATGTCATCTGATTAAACCTTTACAATCAATACCTGCACTTCGAGGAAATGAACTAATGAGGTCATGACACATTGTAAGTGTTATGGAATTTCACAAGTACACAAAAGATTTCTTGTTATTTTATAACACCATGATAATTTTTGGCTTCATTATCATTTATTACCATGTCAGTTCCTACAACCACTTCCTGATTTTTTTCCTTTCAAAACTTGACATTTCAGCCCTGCTAATCTCCAATAGCACAACTTTTGAAACTAATGAGGAAATAATTGAACAGGATTAGATAGACAGGGATGTTGCAACAGGTTGCCAGCTATTGAACAGAGAGACAGAAGGTCCTCTGTTTAAATTCCTGCTCATTCTCCTTGGTGGGAGTGGAACAAATTTTGTGGCCATTTTTATTTCACAAATAAGGCCAAGATAAACATAGAAACCATGCAGGTGCATGACAATTAATGGACTCCATTTTGCTTTTCTCTTCCCACTCACATCAAAGCTCATAAGGAAGTCTTCACGTGCTATGAAATGGACAACCATTTCCAAGCAAAGTCAGGATTTGCTGCTTTACAGCCATGTAGAACAGAAGCTATGGAAAGTATCCCAGCTTGTGAAAGAGAAGATGGAATGAGGGATGGCCTGTATGCCTTTGCTGCTCAGTAGAAAGCAAGATGCTTTGATAAATTTGCTATTCTACATAAGAATGATAGTGTTACGGAATTGGAATTGGAAGGAACCACAAGGATTATCTTCTCCACCATGGCAACTTTAAACTGTGTGAACTTCAACTCCCATAATTCCCTAGCCATCACTACTCATACAATTTAAAGTTGCCAAGTTCACACAGCTTAAAGTTACCAAGTATGCATGCATTTGCGTTGGAAGCACCAAGGCATTTCCAGTTTGAAGGGATTCACCTGTGATTCCAATTGGGAGCTCTTTTCATCTCCCTATCAATTGCCCACAGAAGTGGTACCTATTCATGATTACTCACTTTCAAACTGTGAGGTCAGCAAGAGCTGGAGCAAATGGTGGGAGCTCGCCCCGTCATGCAGCAGCACTTGGGTTTTGAATGTGGGCTTGCGTTCTAACCACATGAGTCTCTGTGCTCCTTAGCTGCCAAGACTGAGAAATTCTGATTTAGTCCTACACTCTGCAATGTGCTGAGAACCAAATTAAGTTACCCTCAAGAAGTAACTCTACAGCTTTCTCAAAGACCACCACCACAAGACAATATAAGATGGTTTATCAGCCTGGGAATTAATGGTGTGCAGACCTCCTTGCTTCCTTTCTCTATTTTATGCCTTGCTTTGTTGAAAACACACAGGAAGCACATCTGATTTGCTAAAGTCTTTAAATAGGTTTCCCCACTTGATATAACAGAAAATGATTTGGATTCTTTTCCCAAAGTCAGGTATATAAAGGAAAGGGGAAGTGTGGGGAAAAAAACACCAGGGTACCTGAAAAACCGTGCTTAATAATGTCTGGAATGGATCGTTCTATTTGAATTCTGCCATACAGGCAGAACTAGGCAATTCTTATTCTCCCATAAGTTTCTGTCCACCTAGCCAACAATTAGAGATTCTAGAAATTGTAATGCAAAATGTTTGCACATCTCTACTCAACTCAATTGTTTGGAGCATTGTTGCCACAGATCCACTGGTTTCTTCATGATTAATGGTCAGCCTGTCCATACTAACTGTATAAATACAGAAAGGTCACACAGACTATGATGAAAAGCTATAGGCATTTAGAAAATAGGTTCACACAAAGTACTATGCTATTGTTGGCTTAACTAGGCTTTGTTAAATAACTGAAGTCCCACAACATGCCAACCCACAAGCCACAGCAGAGAAACCACAAATTCTCCTTCCATTCTCAGTGTTAACCTTTTCGGATAGCATATTTCCTGTGCAGGAGGAGATAAAATCCCAGGATATTCCCAAATTCCTCAAAAATGGTTAAAAGTTTATCTGCAATTGTCTTCACTTCTGCTGACCTTAACATGCTGAGAACAAGGAGCAGAATGTCAGTTAACCACTATTTGGCTACAAAAGTGATGAAAAATCCTTTCATTCCTACAGCATACAAAACTGGAATGAAATAGATTGCTTGGAGTTATGCATCTCTAATTTATATTTAAAAATTTATGTTGAATGTATTTGATTGGTCATATACAAAAAAAAATGAAACATTTCTTATGTTATAGGGACCTCTAAAGGCCTATGTGGAAGGCCCTCCCCACCATTCCTTGAACATAAATAGAGGATGACTTCAGGGAACAAATCTCACCCACCCTTTGCTCTGGAAGAGCACTGAATGTTCATTTTGGAAATAACTCGTTCAACAAAGATCAGAAAAACAGTTCATTTTTGCTTGTTTCCATAGTTCCACATTTGCTTGTTTCCATAAGTCTGTTTAGTATGTATTTTCTCCAGACTGGTTCTTTTTCCTCCCACCCTAAGCTTAGACATAGTTAATAGTTCAGCTTTTGCCAACCTGCTGCCACCACACATTTTGTTGAGAGAGAGGTTCTTTGAGGATGGGCTCCAGCAAAAGTCAGAAAGCTCAGAAGACTAATCCTCTGGTCCCTGATTGGATCCTGCAACATTATCCTGGGACACATATACAGGTGAAACTCGAAAAATTAGAATATTGTGCAAAAGTTTATTTATTTCAGTAATGCAACTTAAAAGGGGGAACTAATATAAGAGATAGACTCATTACATGCAAAGCAAGATAGTTCAAGCTGTGATTTGTCATAATTGTGATGATTATGGCGTACAGCTCATGAAAACCCCAAATCCACAATCTCAGGAAATTAGAATATTGTGAAAAGGTGCAATATTCTAGGCTCAAAGTGTCCCACTCTAATCAGCTAATTAAGCCATAACACCTGCAAAGGGTTCCTGAGCCTTTAAATGGTCTCTCAGTCTGGTTCAGTAGGAATCACAATCATGGGGAAGACTGCTGATCTGACAATTGTGCAGAAAACCATCATTGACACCCTCCATAAGGAGGGAAAGCCTCAAAAGATAATTGCAAAAGAAGTTGGATGTTCCCAAAGTGCTGTATCAAAGCACATTAATAGAAAGTTATGTGGAAGAAAAAGATGCACAAGCAGCAGGGATGACCGCAGCCTGGAGAGGATTGTCAGGAAAAGGCCATTCAAAAGTGTTGGGGACTTTCACAAGGAGTGGACTGAGGCTGGAGTCAGTGCATCAAGAGCCACCACACACAGACGGATCCTGGACATGACTTCAAATGTCATATTCCTCTTGTCAAGCCGCTCCTGAACAACAAACAACGTCAGAAGTGTCTTACCTTTACCTGGGCTAAAGAAAAATAGACCTGGTCTGTTGCTCAGTGGTCCAAAGTCCTCTTTTCTGATGAGAGCAACTTTTGCATCTCATTTGGAAACCAAGGACCCAGAGTCTGGAGGAAGAATGGAGAGGAACACACTGTAAGATGTTTGAAGTCCAGTGTAAAGTTTCCACAGTCTGTGTTGATTTGGGGAGCCATGTCATCTGCTGGTGTTGGTCCACTGTGCTTCATTAAGTTCAGAGTCAACGCAGCCATCTACCAGGAAATTTTGGAGCACTTCATGCTTCCTTCCACAGACGAGCTTTATGGGGATGCTGACTTCATTTTCCAGCAGGACTTGGCACCTGCCCACACAGCCAAAAGCACCAAAACCTGGTTCAATGACCGTGGGATTACTGTGCTTGATTGGCCAGCAAACTCGCCTGACCTGAACCCCATAGAGAATCTATGGGGCATTGCCAAGAGAAAGATGAGAGACATGAGACCGAACAATGCAGAAGAGCTGAAGACCACTATTGAAGCATCCTGGTCTTCCATAACACCTCAGCAGTGCCACAGGCTGATAGCTTCCATGCCACGCCACACTGAGGCAGTAGTTGCTGCAAAAGGGGCCAAAACCAAGTACTGAGTACATTTGCATGCTTATACTTTTCAGAGGTCTGATATTGTTCTATGTACACTCCTTGTTTTATTGATTGCATGTAATATTCTAATTTTCTGAGATTGTGGATTTGGGGTTTTCATGAGCTGTAATCATCACAATTATGACAAATCATGGCTTGAACTATCTTGCTTTGCATGTAATGAGTCTATCTCATATATTAGTTTCCCCTTTTAAGTTGCATTACTGAAATAAATGAACTTTTGCACAATATTCTAATTTTTCGAGTTTCACCTGTATATTTGCCTTCATCCCTTTCCCTTTGTCCCTCTGTGCCACCCTGACCAAAATGCTTGGGAGAAGATGAGTAAAGTGATTCTAAAAAAGTATTTGAAGTGCATAGTAAGATGATCTTGTGGTCTGGATAGTTGAAGTATCTGTAAAGGCACTCGATGAACTGATTTGTCATCTCTTTGGTGTAGGCTAAGTCAGGAAGTAGAGAACCACAAAGAAATATTAGAACTCTATTTGTTGATATAGATTATAATAACAAAATGTGAAAGCTTGAGTGTTTCTTCTTCTTTCTCTTTTTTGTAGAGCCAAGGAAGAACAGTTTTAAATTTCTCTTCCATGCTTTCTTGTTTGCTCAGGCTAATTTCATGCTTTATTAATGGTATCTGCATATTTTCTGTGTTCTTGTATATTGCTATAGATTATGCTTTGCAGCCATACTCTTCAATGGGAAAAGCTCTATTAGATCTTGTGACATCTGGATGAACCGAAATATAATTTCCATTACTCAGGTATATATTATATGGGGAATAATGAGGGTTGTGCTTGTCTAATGCATTTTGAAGGTACCATATCAGAAAAAAACTGACTGTGAACTTTCTTATTGGAAGGTTGCCAGGATGCAAAAGTCTTTGACAGAATCTAGGTCTTTGAATATGATCCATTTGTTTACTTACTCATCACTCTAAACCCATTTAGCCGAACCAAGCATTGTTTTATTGCCTTCTGAATAGCATTTCCAAGAAATAGATTCTAATGTATGACCACAGTGTTTTGCTAAGTGATTTGGAAATTTTCATTAAGTTTCTAGTAGGAATTCTTTAGGATTTATTCTACACCAAACCTCTATTTTAGCTAAGAAGTCACGGTTCAACCTCTGTTATTTTAAAGATCAGGGAGACAATCCTTGTGGTAAGGAAATAGCAATGACTAATGATGTGAATCTGAGCAATTGTGTGACTCTTCGCTTCCATCAAGATCAGAAATTTGAATTGGAAATGGAATATAAGAAAAAAATATTACACTGATTATCTATTGAAAGGGAATTGAGAGCTGTCAAAAGAATTTGCAGTGATGCCTTGTTATAGATTCCATGTTTTATCCTCTTCCTAGTTGTCTGGGTTTTTGAAGCTAAGATATAGGAGCAGTAAAACACCATACAGTACACAAAGGATAATGACAATGATAACAGTATTTTTCTGCCTGCAGTGATTTAAAACCAAAACTGTGAGGAACACCCTGAGCTGATTCAAGATTCATCTGCCTGGACTTGGGGGTTTGTTATTTTTCTACTTCTTTAATCCCTGAAGCTTTATTTCAATAAACTAGCTGAAATTATTTTGTTCCCCTTGTTTTTTGCTTCAGTAAATCTTCTCCATTTCAAAGCATTTATCATGTGTTTTGTGACTGTTCACTGTCATTTAGGCTAATCAGTATTATTGTCAGACCAGACAATTGGCCTCTGGGGGAAAATGCCTCTGAGTCTCTTTCATTATTAATATTTTTGTTCAGTAGAATGAAGTCACCAATAGCCAAGAAGTGAAATTCAGAAGGCCAACTTGATCTTCTGCATAGGAAACGCCAACAAAATCCATTAAACATGGATTCTCACCATGGTTTTGGACCCCTGATAAAATCTGTAGGGAGGGCACTTCTTGAGCCACATCCTTGAGGACTCATCAAGGACCATAAAAGTGTGGCTTTTTTGTACCTGTCCTTCTTTGTAATACTGATTCACCTGAGATCAGGAGCAACTCCATTGGCTTTCAGGAAATTGTCAAGATCTGGATATTCCAAAAGACCTTTAGGTCTCCTCACTGCTGTAGGCCATTGTTACAGCTAGGGCAAGATTGTTTCAGTGGACATTGATTGTTAAAGGGGTTTTGATTTAATAATTCTCTCTGCTTTACTTTTGTATTGCTGTAAGTTGTTCCAAACTTTTATGGATCTGAGCAGCCCATATGCTCAGAGAGAGCAATAAAGACAGAGCAATAAAGCTAATTTATTTTATCTATTGATGCTACAATAGAATTCAGCAATATCTGACTTTGTCAAAGTTCTCTCCTCCCATTGTTTTTATTGATTTTGTAAGAGCAATAAAATGGCTATGTAGATAAACTACTTCTTTAAAGGAAATGAGTTTTATATGGTGCCACTGGCTTCCTCTAACAGCATTCTACATAAAATCTGGAAGCAATTTCAAGAGATTTTGAGATGATATCCAAAGAATTGGAAGAATTAAAACTTCAAGTTGTGCACTTCTGTTCTAAGCTATGGAAATGCCTCTAAGGCAACCTTTCTCTGTGTACAGCTGTATGTTTGAAGGCTACACATGCTCTGGGAGGAACATCTAAGGAATCTCCACATTCTAGGATATGTTTGTGCTCCTTCATTGCCTAGACCAGCAATTTTAATCTTAGCTATGTTAAGATGTGTGGACTTTAACTCCCAGAATTCCCTGTGCTGGCTGGGGAATTCTAGGAGTTGAAGTCCATCCATCTTCAAAGTTGCCAAAGTTGAGAAACACTGGCCTAGATAATGAAATGGCTGATCAGAAGACATACCTAGCTGCCTTAGCAATACAGAAATCTTATGTTACCTTTGTCCTGTAGATTTAGTGAATGGCTTCTTCAGCAATGGAGTGGATATCTTTAACTTCTTCACTGAATTGCAGCACTGGGTACCAAATAGATAAGAAGAAAATATCTATGATAGATTAAGAAACATTAACAAAAAAGCACAACTCCATGATTCACAGGATAAAATGGACATTTTTTTTATTTAGCCTTCCCCAATTGGATTCTGTCCAGATATGTTGACCTTCGATTCCCATATTCCATGTAACTGAGAATTATGGAAGCAGAAACCAAAGACCGAGCTGAGGCAGGCTAGCCTTCCTATTTGCTTCCATTTTTGTGGCATAATTTTTATTCACTTGACATATGACCTTTTTCCAACACGCAATAGAAGATTTTGAGGTAGATCTATCATTTCCGTTAGCTGAACTTAGGAGGTTCCCTCTGCAGGGAGTAGACAAAGGAGTGATTTTAGTTTACTCCTCTTTCTTCCTGCAGCTCCCTGAAATTATTTATTGCCTTTTTTTATCATTTTGGAGCAAAAGAATGATCTAGAAGAAAAAATCTGTTTTTTTTTAAATTATAAAAACATTTTAAGATAACTATAATCAATGAAACATGTTGCCAGGTGTGCCATCGCATCACTTCATCCTGTTTTGCTTTGATGGTATACTGCTATAAAAAGGGGAGAAGGAGGAGAAAGGAGATATAGGGAGGGGGACGAAAGGATGAGAGGACCAGAGGCACCAGCCCAGAACAGAGCTTAAGAAATTCAAAGACACAAGCTTGGGAATGGAATCCAGAATGCCTGGCCAAATAGGCACCAAAATGTGGAGTTGTTACCAAAACATCTAATTTGAACCTTATTGGACACCACCAAGATGACTGGAGAGGGGAGAGTGCTTGGGAGAAAGGCAAATGATCGGGACTTAGCAGGAAATCCCCAGATCTGGCTTTGATATGCTGTGACCACTTAGCCTTAGTAAAAGTATACCTTTCACTATAACTAGAGTTAAGGGTCTTTCTTTGCTGAATGCCCAAGGTGGGACAGGTCTGACACATACAAAGAAATCAGCCATGCTGTATTAATTCTAATGCCAATTTTTCTGGGCTATTTTCCGTTCCACAATTAATCTAGGAATTATCTAGTGGTTAAAGAGTAAGCTGATCTTAGTGTTCATAAAAAGATGAAGATTCCTCTCAAGTCCTAGTAACTACAAAAGTCAATTGGTATTGTTTTCTTGGCAACTTAACTGAAGCATTTAGCCATTTATTTCTTCCAGTGGGGTATGGTTTCCTTAATTTCCAGTCCAGTCTTTGCATATGTTATATTTTCTGGTGAGCTAATATGTTCCCATCTGAAGGCTAAGATGGTGATTTCATATAAGGACCTTTCAGGACTGACCCTACTTCAGTTTACTGAGAGAAACCAATGTTGGTAGATGTTCCTGCCACGTTCCCTAAATTTGGTTTTCAGTGACAGTGAAATAACTATAGGAGAACAGATCTCTGGCGTACCAAGTTAAATGAAAGGGAGAAATAGTCGTTTTGCTGCCTTAAAATCAGAGTGTTGGTCTCTGAAAGGAACTTTTACAGTACTGTTTCTGCAGTTTGATAGCAGTTGAATCCTGCACGTAAAGCTGTTATGATCTTTTATTTTACTGAGGACACTGCTTGGAATAGCTTTATGTTTTATGCTACAGCTGCACAGGAAGATTAATTTTTATTGTGAATTAGTATTTATAGTCTTTAAACAGCTGTTAGGAGAGAAGAAAATAGCTATATAGTTATGTGTTTGGAATTCCTGAGAGAGAAGTTATTGGGGAAAGAGATTGGAGGTTAAAGGGAGTAAAAAAACTCCCACTTGCCAAGAAAATGATTGAATAAGAAGGCTGGTGCAATTTCCCTACAATAAGCAACATATTTACCTGTGCATTGATTTCAGACACCATAATCTATGACATGACTTTTTCCTGTATGATTCCCTGCACTAACTAGCTAGTTGATTTAATACATCTAGGAGAGACTTAGCTTGATTTAATGTTCTCCCGATAGCCGTCCTGGAAGGGCAATATAGGAAAAATCCATATGAAACCAACACTGTTCCTGTGATATGGGTGTCATAGAAACCACAACATATTACCTGTTCAACAGGGATATTAGCCATCAGTTGAGAAATGGAGTGGGTGATCAAACTTGCCTAGCTGTCTTAGCAGTGCAAAAATTACCCCTTTTATTTAAATTTCCAGTTTTTGTTTTCATAAAATAAAATTGTTAATTATATGTTAAATGACCACAATGAATAAATAAATATTTTTTTGCTACAGTATGTGTAAACTTCACCCACAGATGGTTGCTAATAGTTCTAATTGTTGGGGGACAGTTTTGTGTTGTTCATAATAGCCAAAATAGTAAACCACATATTTCTTATCCATTCACCACAAGTGATTGGGTTTTTGCTAAATCATAAAACATAATTTTAAACTGTAACAACTTGTTTCAGACATCTTATTAAGCTATAATGTGACTTGTTTATTTTTTTCCCTAATGCGATGTATGAACTAAGCCACTGAGGTTTATTTTGGCTTGTATGCCACTATTTTTGCTTCACTATTAGATATGAATCTGCTATTCTGCTTTATCGAACAAGGTAAAGATAAAATGAACTATTGATTAGCATAAATGTTGAATCCATTTAAATGATTAAATAAATCAGCCTTTATCAACCTAGTGTCCTCATGAGGTGTTGATACCAAGATTTTGGGAAATTATAGAGTTTATAATCCCAACGTATATGGAATATACCATATTAAAGAGATTTGCTATGCCTGAGGAAGGAACATCCTTTCTGATGTGTTAACAAATTCTATTAAAATGAATGGTGAATTTTTCCCCCAATCTCTGTCTTTATACAATTTCCTACATGGCCTTCAATGTTTCTTTAGCATTTCAAAACCCACATTATGTTTTCAATTTTATCATTCTGGCCCTGGGAGAGAAAAAAAAAGAATTGTTTATCTTGTTGGAATGTTAATACCACAGATTTAAGAAAGTATCCACACATGCAGATGAAGACAAAAATCCTACTCTTGTACTGACTTTATGCAGGAATGATACTTTATGCAAGTGCTGTGTTCACATTCAAAGCATACATATTATTAGCTCTATAAGGTAGATGAGACTAAGAAACCAGTGCCATATAGTAGCTCTTGTAACAGAATGTCCCAAGTCTGAATGTACTTCCCTCATCCTCGCTGTGAATTGGAAAGAGCGTCTCTGAGGATTTTATTTAAATTAGCTTCTTGGAATGGCCTCAAACTGTGCTTGTCTGATCATTGACTTGGTAGTGGTTTTCTCTCATATCCTTCAAGACCGTTCAAAGAAGCTTCTCGGATGAAAAGCAAAACTCCTTCAATGAAAAGCAAAGTAAGTCCAGTTGCCTCTTGAAAAAGTATCTTTGGGACAAACATAACCTGGGTAACTGAGAATCTCCATAGACAATTAGATATGAAGGCTACTGGTATCTCTCCCTGATTTTGAAAGCAATTTTGCTGGGGTTTTTTTGCTAGTTATGTGTCTGTGTAGATGCATATCTGCAGCTTTCTTTCTTGGAAACCATTCAGAGGTTGTTTTCCAATCTAATGTACAGTCTTGCATTTTGCACTGGGCTCCCATCCAAATAGCAACCAGATCACATACTTCTGAGCCTGATCAAATTTGGCCAGATGCTGTCACCTATAGAAAAGCAGGAATCTGGTTTCTACATCAGTATATTATTCTCAAAAAAAATAATGAGACCCTTTGTTATGAATTCCCTTTTATTAAAATAGGACATGCTTTCAATAAAAAAATAGGATTGCCATCCTAATAATTGTTTTGAAAACAAAATTTCGGCCTTGCTGGTCTTAATCAATTTTTCATTTAATTGTTCTTGGGAGCTTGGGTTAAAGGTTACAAGACATATATTTCCCAAATCTCTGAATTGCATTGACCTCCTTCCCTCCCTTCTGCCCTTATGTGTTTTCTTTTTGGTATCCTCAAAAATACTTTCAGTGATAAACTTCATTTGAGCAGATAGACTTACACTGTTTATTTAATATCTGTCTCCTTGACCTCCAATTGGAAATAAAAATGATTTACTTCCACTAAGAAGAGTTAGCTTCTCATAAAACCACTGAAAAACAAGAACAAGTGACTCTTAAAATCAACAAATTTGTCAGATATTTATCTAAAGACTTTATACTTGAAAATTGTTATTATTTCCCCTTAACAAATCTGTTAGAAGGAGAAAGATTTTCAAAGAGCCATTTCAAGTGCTCTTGTTATTTATTGTTTTATTGTTTTAAAAAGCAATCAGAATTGAATTATATAAAGATTTATCCTAATCTGAATAGGATCTGATACCAAATCTATACAGAAAGGTATGTCAGTTGTATATGGGGAACAGCCTCTTTGTAAGGAGCAAACTTACCCAATACCTTTCAGTTACTTATTTTATTTTTATTTATTTATTATTAAATATATATGCCCCCTGTCTCACCATCCAAAGTGGCTCTTGGTGGTTTACAATACAGTGTAATACAGATCTCCAAATAACTTCAAGAAATATATAATAAAATATATAGTAAAAATCTTTAAAAAGTGTTTCTCGGTCTTGGCTGCCATGGTTCCAATAGATGAGACCAACTAAGACAGAACTCTGAACCTTGAGGTTTCCTTTAAGGACATGTTTATTGGCTACAAAGTATCGGCACTGAAACCAAGACTAAAGTTCCTTCGAAAAAGTTGCATTATTACAAAGTTAAACTTCCCAATCAACTACATTTCCCAATAGATTAGTTTGGTGGGCTTTCTAACAGAAAACTAAGCCTCCCAGTCTAACAAACAGAAATGATCTTGGTTCCCATGGGACAGAGAATTGTTTAAGCTAGCAGAAAAATTCCAGCTCCCATTCTGGTGGCAGCTGAAAACAAGCTAAATGGCTTCATTCAGGTTCATTGCAGATGAATATTAGTGAAGATGCATGGACTTCAGCTCCCAGAGTTCCTCCTGCTAGGTGGGGAACTCTGGGAGTAGAAGTCCATACATCTTAAAATTGTCAAGATTGAGAAACACTGGTTTAGATAGATGGACTGGAGAGAAAGAAGCTCTGAAGGTCTTGTGAATGGCTCCAGGGATTAGAACCCTCTAATTGTTACAGTGAATCTCAGTCATGGTCAGGGACATAAGTTTATGGATGAAGGAACCAAGTAAATCCACTCTGTTTATTTTGAAGGGCAGATTTCCAGCACAAAGATTCTTTCACTGTATTTTTAATATAATGTAAGTGGCTGATGATCTGGCATAAGACTAGCATAAATGACTATACAGTTGCACAACCATCCAAAGAAACACTGCAAAGAAAAACAAACATTGGATGAATTGCCCCAGGCTGCTATGAGAGTTTGGGATATCATGGAATCTTACTGAACATATCATTGTTCAGAGATGTATCAAAATTCTGCTTTCTTTTTGTCTACTGGATAACAAAATAATGAGACATGAGTCATGATGTCATGTCAAGTTCCATCCTTCCATGCTTACATCATAACACTGTGATGCACTTTGTCACTATGGTCCCTTTGCCCTACTTGTAGATACTTATGTGTAAGGAACATGCAGATATTTTCTTTTTCTTAATTACAAGAAATTGAAAATTACATTTAACATAGCACAGTACCTGAGCAAAATGGTTCGGCTGAGATCGGCATATGTGAAACTGATTGGTGTAGATTGTGAGGGACATAGTGAAATATAATTTTATTGTATTTTATCTATCTACATCTTAAATTGCCATATTTGATTCTAATTTCATTTTAAAAATGTATTTTAACCAATTCCATTCTAAATTGTTTTCACTGCATTTTACTATAACATGTGTTTGGAATTCTGCACCTTGATAATAATAATCAATAGTGATTATTATTATTACAAGAAATCCAGTAATGCATTTGCTCTGGCTATTCCAATAGTCTTTTTGGTTAGCTTCTGGTCAAGAATAGCTGATTTCCTTCTATCTTCTTATATCTTTTGAAGATGAAAAATTGTCAGCATGTCAAGTTAAAGATAAAGTAAAGGTCAAGGTTCCCCCGCACATGCGTGCTAGTCGTTTCTGACTCTAGGGGCCGGTGCTCATCTCCGTTTCAAAGCCGAAGAGCTAGCGCTTGTCCGAGGACGTCTCTGTGGTCATGTGGCCAGCATGACTAGACGCCAAAGGCGCACAGGACGCTGTTACCTTCCCACCGTAGTGGTCCCTATTTTTCTACTTGCATTCTTACGTGCTTTTGAACTGCTAGGTTGGCAGAAGCTGGGACGAGTAACAGGTGCTCACTCTGTTTCGTGGCACTCAGGATTCGACCTGCCAAACTGCCGACCATCTGATCGCAAGCTCAGCGTCCTAACCCACTGAGCCACCGCGTCCCTATGCGGTGTCAAGTTAGGATTTTTTAAAAAGGATTATGCTTGGTAGACTTTGTCTCCTAGCAGATATCAGGATAATTAAAGTTCTGTATCACTACTTGATACCTCTTTCAATACTCCTACAATTTGCACTTTGGTTGGTTTCTAGTAATGGACAATAAAAATGCTATTGCTTTTTCTTCTCACTACTTTTTAAAACCCAAAATTGCCACCAAGTTTATCCCTTTCATTTTCTATGAAGGTGTAAATATTTTAATATATAGTGCAATTCCTCTTCCCTTCCTCTGGCTTCTATTACTTTTAAATGAGCTGTAATTCTTTTGTATTCCAGTTTTGAGAATCATTTCAACAGGTCTTAGTTATACTACTTAATCATATAATGATGGTGATAATCCCTTAATCCCTACCTGTAGTAAGACGTCTAAATCAACTTCAGTCCTTCCGAGGTAGGTAAAATGAGGACCCAGATTGTTGGGGGCAATTAAGTTGACTTTGTAATAATGTCGCTTGGGGTGTGTGTGAAAGCCCTAATAAGCAGGCATATACATAGAATGAAGGCTACTGCTAAGCTTGTAAGCCGCCCTGAGTCTTCGGAGAAGGGCGGGATATAAATGGAATTAAAATAAAATTAATAAATAAATAAAAACTTCTCTGTTTTCCATAAACTGAGCATGAAAAGTAACTCTAACCTGAAACAAACCATCTCAGTTTGCAAGTGCAAACCACTGCAATGCAGCTACAATTCAGCAAGTTGCAATGAGGCAATATACATAAATCTAATCTGATTTTGTTGTTCTGTGTTTTGGATAATATAAAATCAAGATGGCATAAATAAGGCAAGGTTGATGTGATTTTCATCTCTCATTCTCTGTCTTCCAATTCCCAACACAGTAGATCCAATCAGCCCACCCATCACCAATCTTTCTTCTTTGTTCCTTCCTTCCTTTTCCCCTTCGTTAACTATGTCCCTGACTCTAGCCTTAAATCAATCCTCCTTTCCTTCCCACCCCTGCTTTCCTGTGGCCTCTGCCACTGATATACCATGAACAATTTCTGAATAGTTGAAACAATATTATTTAGGTCCATGCTCACCCTGAAAAATAACTTTGTCCTGCACACAGAAGAAAACATCTGAAGGATGCCTGTTTCATTTCTGACAAAAAAAAAACCCTCCAAAACCAGTTGTAAGATGCCCAGAACTGTTTGAGCACAAACTATTATGCACCATCCCTCATATGATATAAACTCTGTGAGTTAATATTCTTCAGGATTTTTCACTAAATAGTAAAATAGATCCAAATATATTCTCCTTTTACATGTGTACCTAGAATTTCCATCTACAAACTTGGAAGATTCAGCTTAAAACATTTCTCATCAGGTTCAATATGCTTTGACCAAACATCCAGGCAACCCACAGAAATCAAAGCTCCTCTGTCATATTTATCTTATTCCTTATCACTTCACACCTCGTTTTTCTTCTTTTATAGTTCTTATGTACTAGAAAGTTCAATTTCATTTGCACTGATGACACTTTTGTTCCACCATCTGGAATCTGTTTTTATTTACGTGTTTTTCACTGGTCCTATTTAATAACCATTGAGCAATTATTATTTTGATTTGTTCAGCTTGTTGCATTATTTTGTGGTACATTGTACATCTGTTGAAATTGTTTTACAATTAATAAAATCTGTGCCTTTCCAGATGCAGATAGTACTTGACTTACAACCAGTCACTTAGAACCATTCAAAGGTACGGCATATTTCAAAAAAGATTCTTACGACCAGGATTCAACATTCTGACAGCTGCTAACCACCCCATGGTCATATCATTGCATTTTAGGTGCCTGCATTTGCAACCATTTGCATCATCTTACAATCACATGACTGTGATTTACAATGTTGATTGATGGAAAGTTTACTTTGGATTGTTACCAAAAATACACCCATGTAGCACAATGGGTTCATTTAACAATTGCTGTGTTAAAATGAACAAAATGTCATAAAAATGTCATAAAATCAGCTTGATCATGTGAGTGCCTCGATCTATGACCATCCTGACCCCAAATGGAAATTCTGGGTTCCATTACAGTTTTAAATCAAGGGCTACTGTGCTGACGGCCAGCAATTCTCCCTAGACTTTACTGAACTTGTGCCAGCCAAAGCTGATGGGATTAAAAACAACTGGAAGATCCAAAGTTCCTCCTGTGATAAAAATCTAACTACCACCTGAGTTTCAGATTAGCAACTCATTATCTTAACTAAATTATGGCTTCACTTATGGACTTCAACTCCCAGAATTCCTGAGCCATCCATGCCGGCTCAGGAATTCTGGAGTTGAAGTCCGCAAGTCATAAAAGAGCCAGGGTTCCTCACCCCTGCCCTAGGCCAAGTATCAGTGGAAATTAATCATAATTTTAAACTTCATTAGTTAATGAAAGCATTTCTAAAATGAAAAGAAACCGAGGAGAAAAGTTTTCCAAAGGAGAACAACAATGAATTTGAGTAAAATTTGCCAAAGGTCAATCCGTTTCTTATTTTTTCCCTTTCATCACCTCTTTGCTTTAATAAGAATGTTTTCGGTAAAATGTATGGTGCCTGGAAGCACAACAAAAGATACAATAATGAAATCATTGGTCTTTCTTTCTTGTTACAAAGGCAGAGCAAGCCAAAGAAAATCTATTATTCTACAAAACCACATTATGTGTCTGCTATGAACTAGTGGAAACTACAAAAGGTTACATCTTTGGCTTATTTGTCCTGTCACCTCCAGCCCTCCAGCTGCCCTCTCACATAGTATGCTTTACCCAAAACTGCTTTGGAAAAGGCAATTAGGAGAATAATTCTTTGACGACTACCAATGACAACAGGCACACCATCCCTCCTACATCCCCAAAACCTAATGCATGCCTGTCCCAGTGTGTCTTCCTCTAAGTTGCCCTCATCCAACATGTTTTTTTTTTTTATTGAAAAGTTTTTCAATACATTTTATTTATTACATCCCATCCCCCAACCCTTCCCTCCCTTCCCAACCCTATCCCACCCTCTCACCCTCCCCTTCCCCCCTCCCCCCTCTCCGACTTCCCAGAGCTAGATACAAGGTATAAAAATAAAGTAAACAATCAAAAACTCCCATATACTAATAACAATAAACTATTAAATCTCTCGCACTTTAGCTCTTATAATTTGACTACAAGCAATATACTTATTCAAATGCTAGATGAAACTTTTTAGTCCCATATTTATTCTGGATGTAATCAATCCATTTCTTCCACTCCGCAATATATCGTTGTTGCGAATGGTCTTTCAAATATGCTGAAATCTTCGCCATTTCCGCCAGGTTGGAAACTTTTAAAGTCCATTCCTCTATAGTCGGCAGTTCTTCCTTCTTCCAGTATTGCCCTATTAAAAGTCTCGCTGCCGTAATTAAGTTCAACATCAGATTAATGTCCAGCCCAGTAGTATCAGTAATAATGCCCAGTAAAAACAATTGCGGACAAAACTTTATCCTTTTCTTGAATATCTTCTGCATATTCCACCAAATTTTAATCCAAAATGCTTTGATCTTTTTACAAGTCCACCATATATGAAAGTACGTTGCATCTTCACCGCCGCATCTCCAACATTTAGGCTGATAATTCGGATACATACTTGCTAACTTTTTAGGATCTAAATGCCACCTATAAAACATTTTATAAAAATTCTCTCTTAAATTTTGAGCTTGCGTAAATTTCACATTTCTCACCCAGATCTTTTCCCAAGTGTCCATTGTGATGACTTCCTGTATATTCTGTGCCCATTTTATCATACAATCCTTAACAATTTCTGTTTCTGAGTCAATCTCTATCAATGCAAGATATATCCGTTTGATATGTGCTGGTCCCTGATTTCTAATTTGCTTTACCAAATTTTCGTCATCCATTAAAAAACCAATTTTCTGGTCCTCTTTCCACCTGGCTTGTAATTGCCCGTATTGAAACCAAGTTTGAACAATCTTTTTTTCTCGTAAAAGATTATATGACTTCAAACACCATACATTCCTCTCCAAACTCAAAATTTCCTTATATGTAATTACATCATGTTTAAATCCAACATTTATATTCTCTATTGCGTGTTTGGGTATTGCCCGTAAAGGTATCTTGTAATTTAACTTTTGTCTATGCTTTTTCCAAACTCTCAACAAAGCATACCTCAAAATATGCATTTTAAACACATTGTCTACCTTCTTATCATACAATAAATATGCATGCCAACCAAATAACAAATCATGCCCTTCAAGATTTAATAGTCTCCCCTGTGTCAAATTAATCCAATCACTTATAGCTGATAATGCAGCAGCTTCATAATATAATTTAAGATTGGGCATTTTTAGACCACCTCTTTCACGCGTATCCTGCATAATTTTAAATTTAACCCGTGGCTTTTTCCCTGCCCAAACAAATTTATTAATACCCTTCTGCCATTCCTCCAAATTTGAATCCTTTTTGAGAATGGGTATCATTTGAAACAAATATAAAAATTTTGGCAGAACATTCATTTTTACTGCTGCAATTCTTCCCAATAATGATAATTGTAATTTTTTCCAACTATCCAATTCTTTTTGCACTTTGTTCCATAACTTTTCATAATTATTTTTATATAATTTTACATTTGAGGGTGTTAAGTATACCCCCAAATATTTAACCCTTTCAACAATTTCAAATCCAGTTAACCTTTCTAAAGCTACCTTTTGTAATACTGTCATATTTTTAGATAACATTTTAGTTTTTTGTATATTAACCTTAAATCCAGAAACTTTCCCATATTGCGATATTAACTCCATCATGTTTTCCAACCAGCGTAATCAGGATGATGACTAACCAATCTTGAAAATGAAATTAGCTATCCAATTCCAAGGGCACAGTTTACAAGCATTTGTCCAATTACCTTAGAAGCTAATTTATTCCATTGGCTACCATGTGTTTATGGTTGTTTGATTTCTACATATCTGTTTAAGCAAGTCCTCAGTTACCCAGAAAAGATCAATATCATCCAGCTTAAAATTGGTTAGCTGTGATGTCTGGTTATTTTCTTTACTGGATATTATGTTTAACATAGGGACATGGTGGCTCAGTGGGTTAGGACACTGAGCTTGTCGATCAGAAGCTTGGCAGTTTGGCAGATTGAATCCCGAGTGCCACGTAACAGTGAGCGCCTGTTATCGTCCCAGCTTCTGCCAACCTAGCAGTTCGAAAGCATATAAAAATGCAAGTAGAAAAATAGGGACCACTACGGTGGGAAGGTAACAGCGTTTCGTGCGCCTTTGGAATCTAGTCATGCCGGCCACATGACCATGGAGATGTCCTCGGACAAGCGCTGGCTCTTCGGCTTTGAAAGGGAGATGAGCACCGGCCCCTAGAATTGGAAACGACTAGCACGCATGAGCGGGGGAACCTTTACCTTTACCTTTATGTTTAACATATGTTCGTATATTGTATTAGCATGGTGTAACAATACAAACATAGCAGTCGAGAACTACCTGTTTTTTACTGAAAAGAGTGGGACACTTATAGTTCAAATAAATATAAAATATTTATATTTTAATAAAACAAAGATGAAAATATTTATTTTTATTTTTATTTTTATTACATTTATATCCCGCCCTTCTCTGAAGACTCAGGACGGCTTACAAGCTTAGCAGTAGCCTTCATTCTATGTATATGTTAGGGCTTTCACACACACACCCAAGCGGCATTATTACAAAGTCAGCTTATTGCCCCCAACAATCTGGGTCCTCATTTTACCTACCTTGAGCCTGGTGGGACTCGAACCTGCACTAATTGCAGGCAGCTGGTGTTACTTAAGGAGGCATTAGCCATCTGCTCCACCAAATATGAAGGATTCAGCTTTTTTCTCTTTCAACCCTACCCTCAAGTACATTGTTGAGGTTTGAGGACTATATGTGCAGGAAAGGGTGTCTACAGAGAGAGGTCAAAATATTAAAGATTTATCCCAATCTGGCACTGGGCCACAGCATACCAGAAACGGCCACGGAAACAAGTGAAGCAGGATGCAGGCAGCACATGAAACAATGCTCCCTCCAGTCCACAGAAAAACCTCTCTCTACGGAACCAGTCCCTGGTGCCCAAAAGGTTGGAGGCCACAGATGTACAGTACATAAAAAGGGATGCAACTTGATTGCACCTGTGATAGCCACTGACTTTAACCCCCTTCCCATGAATGCTTCTATGTGCAAAGCAGGGATTCCCTTTCTGCATGAAAAGTCTTTACTTTGAATCATTCCTCAACCATATTTGCATATTGACATGGAGCCCTACATATACCTCCAATTCCTTTTCTGTAGGGACTTAGTGTAGCTGCTTTTAGGATAAAATTTATAACTGAAATTAAAATTTAGGCTGGATGAAATAAAATGAAGTTCATGCGATTATATTTTCAGTGATTCTAATTATGTTTCCTCTGAATTCTTGAGACCCATATCTAAACCTTGTGGTGCTGTTTACAAAGCAAAGACTTGCTTCATGTATGATTGGTTGAGAATTAGTATAGAGACTTATTGAACCCTGTCCTCTTTTCTGACAAATCAGGCTTGAACTTGAAGAGCAGTAAAGGAGATACTTCAGTCAATGATTTTTTGGTATCACAGAGAAGTAGCCCTAGTGGATGAGATACTGTACATTCTGTCTCATAATAATAATAATAATAATAATAATAAAGTTGGAAGGGACCTTGGAGGTCATCTAGTCCAACCCCCTACTCAGGCAGGAAACCTTATACCATTTCAGACAAATGGCTGTCCAGTCTCTTCTTAAAAGCTTCCAGTGTTGGAGCATTCACCACCTCTGGAGGCAGGTTGTTCCACTGGTTAATTGTTCTAACTGTCAGGAAGTTTCTCCTTAGTTCTAGGTTGCTTCTCTCCTTGACTAGTTTCCATCCGTTGCTTCTTGTCCTGCTTTCAGGTGCTTTGGAGAATAGCTTGACTCCCTCTTCTTTGTGGCAGCCCCTGAGATATTGGAACACTGCTATCATGTCACCCCTCACTCTTCTCTTCGTTAAACTAGGGTAACTGTTCTATGGAAGGGAATTGCTTTTTAAAACAGAATTCCACATTAACCTATGCCTTTGATATGAAAGCAGATTGTTTCTTTCCTGAGTTTGAAAAGTAGCATCATAAATGTTCCTTTTCTGCTTAACATCGTAAGACCCTCTGAATATTTTAGGAATTTTCATAATTTAAAAGAATAATATACATGCAAGAGAATGAGGTAAACTAAAATAGGAGGAGAAGGAGTATTAGATATATTCTTCACCTTATTTATAAAAAAATAATTTAAAAAAATCTCGATAGAAAAAACTGAAAATGTGGGAATAGGAATAGTTTTAGGGTAACTGTTCAGAGTCTGAACAGTTAGGGGAATAGTTCTAGGGTAACTGTTCAGAGTCTGAATATCATGAAATGTTGACTAGGAAATTGCAAATGATTGCATTTTAAAGGGGTAGTGTTAGAAAGTGGGTACAGGAAACCAAAATGAATAAATATATAATCAGTTCTAAGTGAAGTTAGCTAAATAGCCTAAACCTTCATGTTTCTGAATAACCTCCTATGGTATTTGATAAGTAAGAAGCAATGCTATTAAACAGATCATAGGTTTTCTCTTCAATAAGAGGCTAAACAAACATTTGTTTAGAAAACTCAAGTTGGATTGCTGCATCAAACACCAAGCTACACTTAATAGCACAATTTATCCCTGCCAATTCTATGATTGTAACAAAGCAATGACAATTATTGCCCCCAAAACCATACTGTGGACATTCCACAAACCTCTGGCCAATGTAGAATACAGAATGCTGGATTATTTGTCTGCTGCATTCAACTTTCTTTTATGCTTCTATGTTGATGAAGTAGACATATTTTCAAAACAAACCCTTAGCTATGTTATACTGGAAGCTCACTTACAATAATCTCACTAAAGTCAACAGGACTATGCTAAAGTAAATGGCCTCAGGATCAAGGGCATGGTAAATCAGTTACTATATGTGGCTTCTTTACTATACTGAGAAAAAAAGAGATCAGTACGTCATTGCTGCTGCTCATTTGAAGGTCAGGAAGCAGAAGTGTAAAAAAAAAAATCCAATAAATCATTAGGCTAGATTAGCTGATTACAATTGTTCTTCAATTTTATGTTGGCAGAGGGAAAGACAAAATCAAATTTATGAGTCTAAGAACTCTGTAAATGGAAGCAAAGTCCAGGAAGGATGAAAAATAACAAACATATACTGGGAGGCTAAATTATGAAGGCATCAGTCACGGCATGATAGCGATAGGCTAGTTAAGGAAGTAAGCAGGAAATGTTTAAACTGGGACCCAAATTACATCTCAGCTTAGATGGGTCCCATTTCACACAAGCTGCAAATGAGATTGTAAATCTGCTTCTGGATGTTTCAGGACATCTGCTGCAGGCATGTCCAAAGTGATAGTGACTGGCTTTAAAATAGCTCCTGCAACTAGGCAATTTTCCTGACAGAATAATTAATCAGTGAAACTCTAATTGCCTTCAGAAGTTGTGGGTGCTCCAGCCCTGGAGGCTTTCAAGAAGAGATTGGACAACCATTTGTCTGAAATGGTGTAGGATTTCCTGCTTGAGAAGTGGATTGAACTTAGAAGACCTCCAAGGTCCCTTCTAATTCTGCTACAGTAGTCCTTGACTTACTTAGTGACTGTTCAAAGTTACAACGACACTGGAAAAACTGAGTTAGGACTGTTTTTGACCTTATGACCACTGCAACATCCCCATGGTGATGTGATCAAAATGGGGAAGCAGGAGTCACTTAACAACTGTGTTACTAATTTAAAAAATTCAGTGATCCACTTAACAACTGTAGTAAGAAAAGTAAGAAAGGTCCTAAAATGGGGCAAAATTCACTTAAATGTCTCACTTACCCACAGAAATTTGGGGTTCAATTAAAGTCATAAGTTAAGGACTACCTGTATTCTGTTATTATGCAATTAAGCCCCTGTTACTTTTTGCCTCAATGCAATGTGTGCAGCCCCATTAAAAGGTTTTAGTCTTTGACTGGATGTGCTATCTTGAAGCCAGTAACCGTAGCTGATGATATAGTTCAACAGGCAGTCCTGTATTATAGAATCAAAATCTTCTCTAAAAAAGAGTCAGGTCCGTAGGAAAGTGGCCAATGTTAGAAAAGTGGCCAAGTTTGGCTGAAAAGTTTCCTTTCCAGAAATCTCACTTTCAGTGAGTCCAGAGAAGAATTTAGTAACAAGTGAAATGATCTCTGCAGGCTGAAATTGTGAAATCCAGAAAGAGGTTTGAAATGGTATCATTGGCTGCACAAGCAACAAATCTAAGGCTGAGTCTTTTGAACTGATGATCGACTTAGTAGCATGTGTTCCGTTTGTTAAAGTTTTAGAATAGTGTTTCCTTAAAACTTTAAGATGTGTGGACTTCAGCTCCCAGGATTTCCTGGTCAGCATGCTGGCTGGAGAATTCTGGGCATTGAAGTCCACCCATCCTAAAGTTGCTAAGGTTGAGAAACTCTATTTTAGAATGTAAAAAAAGTCATACTGGCTCAGAGAAAAGTCCTCAATAATCCAATATTATAAATTTCTATATAATTCCAGTATGATAAATAATATTCAACTTTGTCCTCAGGCTGATTTTTCTGTGAGTTTCCACCTATTAACTGAGTTATTGTTCCCCTTGGCAATTTTTATGGTGAGCCTGTAAATAGTGGTTTTACAGACAAAAAAGGAATATATATGTACAGCTGAGAACCCAGCATAACTCTTTCAGCTGTGATGATACTGTACTGCCATCTAGTGGAATTACAGGTTTACTACAGTTGAAAGACAATCCTATTCCCACATTTTCAGTTTTTTCTATCGAGATTTTTTTAAATTATTTTTTTATAAATAAGGTGAAGAATATATCTAATACTCCTTCCTCCTCCTATTTTAGTTTACCTCATTCTCTTGCATGTATATTATTCTTTTAAATTATGAAAATTCCTAAAATATTCAGAGGGTCTTACGATGTTAAGCAGAAAAGGAACATTTATGATGCTACTTTTCAAACTCAGGAAAGAAACAATCTGCTTTCATATCAAAGGCATAGGTTAATGTGGAATTCTGTTTTAAAAACCAATTCCCTTCCATAGAAAAAAAAATTAACATTGAAAAAAAACCAAAAAAACCCATAACCATAAATTTAGGATAACACATCAGAAAAAGTGTAGGGAAAATAGGCTATTTTTTTTAAAAAAGGTGGGGGGGGGGAAGTATCCTGAGCACATGTCAGTACTCTCTACATACTTCATGCTGAAGATAAAATTAGGTTTTACCTGCATTGTGAGACACTGGCCTAGAGATGCCCAAACTGCCCAGTGTAACCAGTTGCTTGCAAGGAATTCTGATAATCTACTTCACAACTGTACAGTGAAAGTTCTGACTGACCAAGGACATGATGAGCAACAGAGAGCTCTCTGATAATGCCCATACTTTTATGGCCATGAGGTTGGTTATTATGATAATAGAATTTTGCATGTCTGAGGATATTGTACCTCCTCCACCTTCTTCCAAATGTTATCTTGCTGTTTTGGACTTAAAAAATGGTTCAGCCTTTTTTGCTTAAGCAACAGCTTCTGCTTCTCTGTACCAGGGTCTTCTTCATTAGAAGACCCTGGTACACCACCACCTCACAGTTCTTACTTAAACGTTGTAAATGGGACAGTGCCTGAAATTATTGACATGGCATTAGTGTAAATACAGGTAGTTATCAACCATTATTGTGCATTGCTGTGTTCTATTTGTGTGTGATATTTTTTAAGTTCACACAATTATCCCTGCCAAATGTACATGGTACACTGTGCACCTTTCTCAGTGGAGTATGATGGAAATTAGAAGACTATCTTCACTTCATGCTATGACCAAGTTGTTGGAACATATAGCTCTTAAAAGGCATGGTGGATTCCCCCCCCCCCCCCCCCAAATCTGTAACAGGGCAATTTGTTTTAAACCATAGAGAACATACTTTCATGCAGTTCTAAATAACAACTCTAGGTGGCATGCTTGAATAAGAATTTTTTAAAAATAATACTTTATCCCTATTTTAACTCCTCATTTAGGTAATATACTTTATAATTTTAAATCTCAGTGTATTGCAATCCAGAGTTTGCGAGCTGCTATATAAGAAACGTAAGTTTTCATCACTGATTTTTAAATTATTTTCAATTATGCTCTCCAAATTACAGCATGCCTGCCTTCTCTCTGAAGTTGTAGTTTCTTTATAATTTCTTCATCATGTGTGTATGAGCTTGTGTGCAAAATGTAACATCAAATTATGTTACATTTATGTAGTATATCAAGCATCCTTGATGAGTCTCCTGCTTTTATTGTACAATATATAAATTCAGCGAATGCTATGTATGTATTAACATAGATGTGCTTGGTAAAGGTACATTAGCTTGAAAAGTAGCTGTATTTGTTAAATGCTTTGAACCTTTGAAAGATTTAACACCCCTATTTTAATAAGAAAAATGAAAGTGGGAAAACACTTTTCAAGTGGGAAAGTGAGAAAAGGGGGGAGGGGTTGAAAGGAACCTTGAAAATCTTCTAATCTTCCCCATGCCTAGTGAAAGAATCATAGCTGCTTGATAGATGGACAATTACTTAAATATGAGCCAGCAGTGTGCTGCAGCTGCCAAAAAAGCCAACACAGTGCTAGGCTGCACTAACAGAGGGATAGAATCAAGATCACGTGAAGTATTTTTTTTTTTATTGAAAAGTTTTTCAATACATTTTATTTATTACATCCCATCCCCCACCCACCCCTCCCTTCCCAACCCTATCCCACCCTCTCACCCTCCCCTTCCCCCGTCCCCCCTCCCCGACTTCCCAGAGCTGAATACAAGGTATAAAAGTAAAAAAAAAACAGTCATAAACTACCATATACTAATAACAATAAACTATTAAGTCTCTCGTGCTTTAGCTCTTATAAAATGACTACAAGCAATATACTTATTCAAATGCTAAATGAAACTTTTTAGTCCCATATTTATTCTGGATGTAATCAATCCATTTTTTCCACTCCACAATATATCGTTGTTGCGAATGGTCTTTCAAATATGCTGAAATCTTCGCCATTTCCGCCAGGTTGGAAACTTTTAAGGTCCATTCCTCTATAGTCGGCAGTTCTTCCTTCTTCCAGTATTGCCCTATTAAAAGTCTCGCTGCCGTAATTAAGTTCAGCATCAGATTAATGTCCACAACAGTAGTATCAGTAATAATGCCCAGTAAAAACAATTGCGGACAAAACTTTATCCTTTTCTTGAATATCTTCTGCATATTCCACCAAATTTTAATCCAAAATGCTTTGATCTTTTTACAAGTCCACCATATATGAAAGTACGTTGCATCTTCGCCACCACATCTCCAACATTTAGGCTGATAATTCAGATACATACTTGCTAATTTTTTAGGATCTAAATGCCACCTATAAAACATTTTATAAAAGTTCTCTCTTAAGTTTTGAGCTTGCGTAAATTTTACATTTCTCACCCAGATCTTTTCCCAAGTGTCCATTGTAAGTATTAATACCACTTTATAATGCCTTGCTAAGGCCACACCTGGAATACTGCATCCAGTTTTGGTCACCACGATGTAAAAAAGATGTCAAGACTCTAGAAAGGGTACAGAGAAGAGCAACAAAGATGATTGGGGGACTGGAGGCTAAAACATACAGGGAACGGTTGCTGGAATTGGGTATGTCTAGTTTAATGAAGAGAAGGACTAGGGGTGACATGATAGCAGAGTTCCAATATCTCAGAGGCTGCCACAGAGAAGAGGGAGGCAAGCTATTCTCCAAAGCACCTGAAGGCAGGACAAGAAGCAACGGATGGAAACTAGTCAAGGAGAGAAGCAACCTAGAACTAAGGAGAAACTTCATGACAGTTAGAACAATTTATCAGTGGAACAACCTGCCTCCAGAAGTGGTGAATGCTCCAACACTGGAAGTTTTTAAGAAGAGACTGGCCAGCCATTTGTCTTAAATGGTATAGGGTTTCCTGCCTGAGCAGGGGGTTGGACTAGATGATCTCCAAGTCCCTTCCAACTACTTCTTCTTCTTCTTCTTCTTCTTCTTCTTCTTCCTCTTCTTCTTCTTCTTCTTATTATTATTATTATTATTATTATTATTATTATTATTATTATTATT
>JAKJMR010017842.1:212234-229469 GCA_024449315.1 Daboia siamensis
TTATTATTATTATTATTATTATTATTATTATTATTATTATTATTATTATTATTATTATTATTATTGCAATCCAGTTTCTGTTTCAGCAAAGGAGAATTCACCACCTTCCAATTCCACTCCTAAACACCTTAGTTGTACAGCTCAACCATGGGGTGAAAGCTTTGAAGTATCAACCTTCCTCTTCTAAAGGCCTTCTGGATCTTCTACACTATTTGATTTTCTAGCTCAGAGTTCCCCAACTTTTCCAGCTTTGCAGACCAGCAGGGGAAGGAGGAGAGGGAAGTTTCTCCGTGAGTGGTGGGCAAGGGCATGTGTGCACAGCTCCATTCGTGCAAGTGCACACACTTGCCAGCTGCTCACATAACGTACACACGCGCTCACCCACCACTTCCACAGCCTAGTTCCAAACACCTTAAGGCTGGCAGTGGGCCGTGGCCTGGGGGGATGGAGGACCCCTGTTCTAGCTTTATCTCCTGCCTTGATGTGCAGCTTGATAGTTCTTGCTGCCACCATTTACCTTTTGGGAGTTGCCTTAATCTGGTATCCTCCAGTAATGGTATGTGGGAATGGCCTTGCAAGACAGGAGGAAAACCTGCAGACCAGTCATCCAGCATGTAAAAAATTCCTCAGCCTCTCTCAGAAGGAGAGGGGGCATGGGGAGTGTTTCAGAAGGAACCCTTCCCAGTTTTCCAAAGACTAAAAGGAAAAGAGGGGAAAAATACTTCCAGTTTTACAAGAGTCTGCTAATGTAACCTTATAATAAAATAGAGTTAGCATTCATTGTTGTGTTTTTGTCTAGACTACCTTGAAGGATTTAAGTCCTTTTTCCTGTCTTTCAGGGTAGACCAGACGAATGCAGTATAGGTGAGTACTACATTTTATCCTAAAATTGTTACTATGGTAACAGAACCATGCTAGCCTGAATGTGCTTCCACCACTCCCTCCCTTTATCTTTGTGTGAACAAGGGAGGGAGTTGTCTGAGATGTTTCTGCCCCTTTTACCTGTTGCCTTAGTAAGTATTCCTCCTGACCCCCAAGGCCATTTCTCTCTCTCCCTCCTCTGCACCTCCTTGCAACCCTGGTGAATAGGAAGATGCACCCTACATTCTGGTGTTTTAAAAAGAAAAATGTAATGTCTTATATAGCACTATCTTTTAGCCTGCACTGTTTTGGCAAGTTGCTAGGGAAACCAGTCTCTCTTTCCCCTGTTTTTATTATGAGATCAATTATTATAGATTATAGATTATTATTATAGATCAATTTTATTATAGATCAATTTCTCAATAAATAAATAAAATCAGTTATAATGGAGAGAATGGGTCAGAGTCCAAAAACTAAGAAAGACACATTGTGATTCTTTCAAGCAAATTTCTTTATTGTTCCTCATTTATAGGAGTCACCCTTAGTTCTTCTTTTTGTCAGACTAGACATATCCAGTTCCTGCAACTGTTCATCATATGTTTTATCCTCCGGTTCCCTAATTATCTTTGTTGCTCCTCTCTGCTCTCTTTCTAGAATTTCAAATCTTTTTGGTATTGTGGTGACCAAAGCTGGGTGCAGTATTCCAAGTGTGGTCTTAACAGTACAGTATAAAGCAGTATTGTCATTTCAAGCATTGGGATCTCTACAGCCTAGGATTGTTTTGGGTTTTGGGGGCAGTTGTATCACACTGCTGACTCATACTTAAGTAGTTGTCCACTAGGACTTCTAGATCCACAATGGCTGGAAACTAATCAAGAAGAAAAGCAACCTAGAACTAAGGAGAAATTTCCTGACAGTTAGAAGAATTAATCAATGGAACAACTTGCCTCCTGAAGTTGTGAATGCTCCAACACTGCAGCATTTTAAAAGAAAGTTGAGTATCTTGCCTGGACATGGGGTTGGACTGGAAGACCTCTGGGGTCCCTTCCAACTTTGTTATTCTGAGTACCTCTCACAGTTACTGCTTTTGAGCCAGGTACCAACCATTCTATACCTGTACATTTGGTTTTTCTTGCCTAACTGTAAAACCTTACTTTTCTCACTACTGAATTATTATTTTTTAATTGAATTACATAGGTAGTCTAACCTACCTGATGGATTTGTGAGGATACACTGGGAAGTAGAAGATTTTAGACTTGTTTTTTTTTTTTGGAAAAAAGGCAGGTAAACATGTGATTAATAAATAATCACAGCAAGAAACTGGCAAGATGTTACCACCCACTGTGCTTTTTTATAAGAAAACTGTTCAAATCTGTGTTTTCTAACTCCAAATCCAACAAGCTGATTTACTGACTGCTCAAATTATGTGAAAAAAATATCACATAGAAACCAACAATCCCCACCACAAAATAACATGTATTATCTGAACCAGACAGTAGGCCTCAATCTCAAAGACACAGTCTTGGCACTGGAATATAAAGGACAAAGTTCAGCTAACAAATTAACAAAGAAACTCAATCTAGCCTTAATCCCTCTAAAACTCAAAATCTTGAAAAGTGCACTGTGTATTAATAGCACATACTTGAAGGTTTTTTCAAAAAAGTTAGAAGACTTTTTCTGCTTCTTCTTTCATACATGAAAAATTAGAAGTATGGGTCAGTTGAACTCTACTCTTTATGGGTAATGAGATAATTAGTGAAACAGATAGGAATAGCAATAGCACTTTATATACCACTTCATAGTGCTTTACAGCACTCTCTAAGCCTCCCACCCACCCAAAAAAAATCTGAGTTCTCCTTTTACTGACCTCAGAAAGATGGAAGTCTGAATCAACCTTGATCCAATCAGGATCAAATTCCTTACAGTGAGCAGAGTCAGCCTACAATGCTGCATTCTAGCCACCATTGATTTGCAAGATAAAGTAGACTTGTTCAGTCAGCAGCTTTCCGTGCTTTGCATTTGACCTGTGCTAGAAATCATGTGCTTCATGAGTTGAAGTCCATGAGTCATAAAAGAGCCGAGGTTGCCTACCCCTGGTTTAGACTAAAAACAAAGAGATTTGGATTCTAGTCCAGTTTAACTTCAACGAATAGTTAGAACTGCAGAAAAAAAACAATTGCTATTAGCCTGCCTTCCATTGAGGACCTGTATACTGCACGAGCAAGAAAGAGGGCTGTGAAAATATCTACAGACCCCTCACATCCTAGAGATAAACTATTTCAACTTCTTCCCTCAAGACAACACAATAGGCCACTGCACACCAGAACAACTAGACATAAAGACAGTTTTTTCCCCATGCCAGTCACCCTGCTTAACAACTAATTCCTACAACACTGTCAAACAACTTAGTAAAGCTGTATTCTGACACTCCTCATCTTTCCTATTACCTATCATCTTCTTATGTCTATAACTTTGTTGCTTGTATCTTACAATTTATATTTTTTTTAGTATCCTAGTATGACTGATGTTGTTTGCCTAGCTAGTATTCTATGACTATCACTAAATGCTACATCTTATGTTCTATGATGAAGTGTTGTATTTTATAATGTATGTTGAATGTATTTTCAGGTTGTTTATGATCATGATTTATCACTTGTTGCTCGCATGTACACTGCAAGCTTATGCATCGGAGACTAATTCCTTGTGTGTCCAACCACCCTTGGCCAATAAAGAATTCTATTCTATTCTATTCTATTCTATTCTATTCTATTCTATTCTATTCTATTCAGTTTTAAAAGCTCTTTGGGTGATTTTGGACTAGATATTCTTTTTCCGCCCAACCTACCCCTCGGGATGTTTGTTGTGGGGGAAAGAGAAATCTTGTAGTGTACTTCAATATAGCTTATTAAATGTTATACTTTTTTTTCTCCTCTGTTACATTTTATAAAATAAACTCTCTGGAAAGAAAAAAAGCATCATCACATCAGAATCATATTGTCCAATGAAGATGATGAAGATAGTAACAAAGAAAGAAGTTACCAAACAGAAGGAAAAGTTTAAAAATCAAAACAAGAAAAGCTAAGCATGGGTATATGCAGATGAATACGTATGTGAGCTTGAGACAAAACACAAACTTTTAAACATCAATATTTCTATCCAAACAAAATGAATATAGATGAGATAACCTGTTTTAGGGGAAAATGTTATTAGTCTAAATAACACAGTTGAATAAATTGTCCATTTCCCCATATTTTTGTTATTGCATTAGCTTTCAAGTCAAAGCTATTTTCCTTTTTTAAATGTAACTGGTGCAGCATCAACAAAAAATATACTTTGGTTTACTAGTGTTTTTGAATAGCAAACCTAACAGTTAACAGTAAGTATTTAATCAGGTTCTTATGGTGCATCTATCTGTGTGCGTTATGACACACTGACAGCCAATTAACCAGAGGATGTATTTGTGGAAGTCTGGTAGGCAGATTGGAACTCAGTTACAGCTATTTAAACTCTCTGATTTCTCAGTAATTTTCTTTTGCTGTTCTGACAAAACAAGTACAGGGTGGGCTTTTGAATATTTTAAAAAATGATACAAATCCATGAGATTTACTAGCTTTGTGGCTGGTTTTACAGAAGCACATTTGAATTAGTCAGCCACTAGCCCCACCTATTTTCTCCAGCTGATTAACTTCTCAGGAAAGTCCTGTAATACTTCATTCTGTTAATGGACCCTTACCCATTAATAAAGTATGATTCAAAATTGCCCTGAAGCCAATTTTAGTTAAAACTGATCTTTTTTTATTGAGTTGTGAATTCATATAACATACTGGATAAGCTGATCTGTTGTGCAAAACTGGTTCTGAATTAAAATCACTCTTCATAAGAATTGTGGGCCTGGAAGTGGAAATATAATTGAAAAGACTCAACTGTTATTTTTCTGTAGTGTTCCTGGGAGGAAATCCCTGCCCCAGTGGCTACTACTCTCAGAAACCTTAGCTTCACATGTCCTCTCATTGCTTAATGCTCTCAGGATGGTTTATAGATCCCCATACTGATCCCTAAATTCCAGATTTTCAACAATAGGTATTACTACTGGTGATGGTGGGGAACCTCTAATTCATTGCTGGTACTTAGTGGTCACTAGATCAAACTGTTGATTGGTTAACCCATTTTTTTTAAAAAAAAGATGTTTCAAAATGTTAATTAGCAACTAATCAAATTGCATTGCATGGAGTAACTTGTGGTGGACTGTAGTCCAGAGTCCTTTCCCAGATGGCAAGGAAGAGAGGAAGGTCAGATCCTCTCTAGAAATTCACAAGGTATATATTGCAGATATTGCTTTAGTCTGGCAATATTCTGTTTGTAGGCAAACAACAATAAAAGAACTACTCAGAAGTAATTCTACATGTTATTCTTGGTTCTTTGACCACAGCATTATACATATCAACTGGAGGAAGCATATAAGATAATAGATGAAATTGGGCAGGCTGGAATTTCAGGTGAAAAACCATCAACCCTTGCCCTTAGAATCTGTGCACCTAGGGCAGACCATTATACATATCTGTTCCAAGTGGATACTAGGGGTATAGAGTGAATAAAGCAAGATTTACATTGACATGATTTCCTGCTGGGTCCAGGATAGGAGGAGAGCTCAACCAACCAATTGTTTGAAGGTAGCCTTAGCGATTACTTAGTGATTTTGTATGCACAGATCCTGGATTGAATTTCAAACACCCATATTGTTCTCAGTCATACTGTGGATTGTTGAGTTTTGACTTAGAATATTATGTGGCCATATGTTTTATGGTTTAGCAATATAATGTAAGCCTTATCTAAGCCTTTAACCATTATACCTAATGTCTGTGGCCCTGGAGAAAATTGAGAAAACTGAGTAACCAGCTCGGTGATAAATTTAACACTTTTAATACAATTGAATGAAAACTCTCTAAATACTCTCATGGTATTCTCTGAGTTTGGCTGTTTGCTTGCAGATGCTTGCCTAACCAAGTAGGTAACATCAACAGTGTGATGAGTGTCAGTTTTGCTGCCTGTTTATATAGATTAGTTATATATTTGCCCTCCCAAAAACTCACACCAATTTTTTTGGTATATATTTTTGTCATATATTAGTTATATCTGTTTTGGAGACCATCCATTTGATTTAAAGAACTATTTTATTAGAGCTCTATCTTCTGTCCAAGGAACCAACATAATATTCATTCTGTATAAACTCTCTGATTATACAATTTTGAATCAGTAAACTAGTATTCAGCTAAATTAATGGGTGGATCTGCATTTTTCTTCTGCATCTGAATTGTTTCCTAATTCTCTAAAGAGGCCTTGTGAAAGTTACAAAACACCTGTCCTGATTAAATGGGAAAGAAAAGAAAAGAGAAATTTATTACAAAATAAAATTTAAGTGGCAAATTTTAAGTGTCACAATATTTCAGGGTTCTCCCTGCTTCATCACTTTTAAAAGAGATTGGACAGCTATTTGTCTGAAAAGGTAGTCCCTTCCAACTCTTATTCTGTTACTGTATGAATGGCTTGAACTAGAGACAGAAATTTCAGATAATAAGAGATAATTTCAGCTGATAAGAGCCATGGTGGTACAATGGTTAGAATATAGTATTCTAACTCTGCCCACTGCCAGGAGTTTGATCCTGACTGGCTCAAGGTTGACTCAGCCTTCCATCTTCCCAAAGTTGGGAAAATGAGGACCCAGATTGTTGGGGGCAATATGCTGACTCTGTAAACTGCTTAGAGCAGGAATCCCCAACCCTCAGACCATGGCCCACTACCAGACCTTGAGCCTTTCAGAACTGGGCCTTGGAAGTGGCAGGTGAGTGCACAGGTACAGTATGCATCCCCACCTGAATGAGCGATGGGTGTGCATGCCTGCTGCTCAGGTAAATGGAGTTGCGTGTGCACTTGCCCGCTGCTGCACAGAACCATCCCTCCTCTTTCCCCTCTCAATCCACAAAGCTGAAAAGTTTGGGAACTCTGGCTTAGAGAGTGCTGTAAATCACTATGAAGCAGTACATAAGTCTAAGTGCTATTGCTATTGCTGTAATGTTTTCAACTATCACTGGAAAAGTTTACTAATTGATTCCTGCACTTTAAATGCATATATATGTACATACATACATACATTCATACATAGAGACTGTGTGTGTGTATACAGTAGACTATACACACACACATACACATATTTATACACACATGCACACACATATATAGACTGTATGTATACACACACACATATCAGATCGCTATATGTTTATACATGTATGCCTATGTACATAGATATGTTTACTCCTAGATTCAATAGTATCTTAGGGTTCTAAACTACCATGTTGATCATGCTGTAGAAAATTGAAAACTAGAATACTCATATTTGTGCTCTTTTTATTGTTTATTTTATTGTTCTATTATTTCACTTCTATTCTGTTTACACTCTTTTCATTTCATCCTTTTTATTGTTTTAAGCCACCTAGAATAGCCCCATAAACAAACAAATATAATTATGTCTGGCTGCATGAAAATCACAGAGCAGATACCTGTTCTATATCTTCTGCAGTATAAATAGCCAAATGAACTGAACATTTTTCACAAGCTAGGTTTACATTCTACTTTAAGACAAAATGTGTGTCATAGCTTAGAAAGTTACATGACTCTAGCAAGTCATGGTTAATTTATACAAACCATGGCTTAGTTCAACTTTTGAACCGTGAAACACACATACGCACATATATATTTAGTTACTCTGAGCTACTTTTATTTCAGTAGTATAAATAAAGGCAGAAGGGCTTTTTAAATTTTATTTTCAACTGCTTGCATGCCACCTTTGAATGGATAGTGATGTGATTTGCACTGTGTTGCATTTGCTTTCTTGTATACTGTGATAGTGGTTTTCTGGAAAGCAATGCATGGAATAGTTTAAATAAATAAAACAATAAGGTTGAGCCACTGGGGGTCCCAAATCCTGCTACTCTACTGCAAATCACCCTAAAGGACCATATTTTCTCTAAAACACAGCTAGAGATTGGCAAAATGTAGCAATGCAGGCAGACAGCAAGAAGCCTCATTCATGTACAGGAAGTGATAAACAAAGCTGTGGTTTGTCAGGGACCTCCTGGGAACTTAAGAAATGAGTATCCTCCCCCCACTCCACCAGTTCCTCATGAGCAATCAGATCATCTCCTCCCTTGGTAAGCAATGTTGCAAGCCCTCTGATTTCATTCTTTAAAATTTAATTAAATGGCCAGGAAGAACATAAGAAACATCTGATTAAGATGCTCAGCCAGCTGGCTACAATAAAATGCATTTTTCTTCAAGGAGCAGATGCAGCCAGGACATTTTTAATCCACAACTCATCAACTGCCATGCTTCCCGAACAAAAGTTTTTCTCCCACTTACAAACCTTGGACTTTAAGCGACACAGGGAGCCCCATCTGTTACACAAAAATACAGAGGTAACATTCAATATCCAGTTATGTAGGAGTAAGGACCATTTGTCCACAATGAAACTATAATTTATCCTAGTTTTCTTCTCAAAAGAAAACCCCTCATGACTTGTGATGTTTATTAAACAGTATCATAAAGAGGATCTATATGAACTGTCCCTAAAGAAAATATTCATTTTTCATATTTTGCCATTCCCTGAGAGATAGCCTATAAATATTGGTTGTACCCATTCATGTTTAATTTTTATGGGGATGAATTGACAGATAACATTAGAGCCACACCTATCCATTAAAAGACAAGCAGTTCTACCTCTATAGATACCAGACTATTGAGTTTCACCTTTCTTTGATCTGGTCTAGCCAGATCAATAGTCACAGAATCATGGTATCTAGAGCTGGAAGGAAGTTTTCTAGATCAATTCCCTGTCCAGGCAAGAGTCCTCAGACAATCTCAAAGAAATGATAGCTCCACAAGAACTTCTGGTTCCTGAATGTAGGAAGCAGGTTGTTCCATTACTTAATAGCTATCATGTTGGTCATGTTAGTACTGCAAAGGTAATCTTTTGGTGAGTTTTATGGAAGATGTTTTGCAAGATCTGCCTTTTTTAAAAAGTACAGACAAAAACAATATCCCATTTGGTACAGTGGTTAAAACTAAAAATTCAGGCTGCCTTAGGCACAAAGAGATCTGGATGACCTTGAGCCAGTCACTCTCTCTTTCAGTCCTAGGAAGTAGGCAGTGGCAAAAACATTTCTGAAATCTTGCCAAGAAAACTGGAAGGACTAGCTCTGACTTAAAGCATGCACATGCGCGCGCACGCACACACACACACACACACTGAATGGAGTCTACAACAAACTGTCTTCGCCCTCCTCACAAGCTCACTTGAATCTTTTGAGAAACTATCCAATTTCTGGGCTCATACAAATTAACCAGACTGAGTTCAAGCAACAGACGAAGTCATCACCTCATTCAAAACCCCCTAATCAACCAGCCTAATAGGCCCTGCAAATCCTTAGCATGGTTTTTCTCTGATCTTGTTAAGAACATGGACAATGTGTGACCAAAGGACAAGAGTAGGAACTTCAGAATTAAGAATGATTATTACAAGGAATGAAACTTTTTGGGAAGGTCAACTTTCCATGGAGTCTGTTATGCTTTGTGTGGACCAACATTAGACAGCAGAGAGGACTGTATCAGGATATGGCCCAAGAGGCAGGAAACACCAATGCCACGGTAGAAGAAGAGAGCTAGCTTGTTACATGGTCTGCACCATCCAAGCTCCCTACAATGCTTAGCTAAGATACAAATCAGTTGCACATTTGGTCTGCCAATGAGATGCCAACATGCCTGTTGCTTCAGGCAGAAATATACTTTGAGACTGATTTTATAAGTCTGCTAATTATGATTTTATGAAAAAGTGGACAGAGCACTCTGATTATTTTAATAATGTTCTACAGCAGGAGTAGATGTTTGATTTATCTGTAAATCTTTTCATTTTATTATTATGTTACCCTAAGGCCATCCAGAAAATCTTGGGACATTTGAAACAAATACTTAAATCCTACTGTAATGAAAACAATTTATGTAAAGATCAAATAGCAACTTTTTTTATATTTATAGAGAGTTCTTTCGGTAAGGTTATATTGCTACAGCTGAATGAAGCACTTTCTGACAATCACAGTGATTTGTTTTCTTTTCTGCTACAAAACCTCTCACCCCAAAACCCAAAACGTGTGTGTAAAAGGAAGTTAGGGACAGAGGGGGGAAAAAGGAGGGGGAATGAATTGTGTGATTCTCCAGTTTTCTTTCAGCTTGGTATAGACAAAAAGGAAGATGATTTTTTTTTAAATATATGAAGCAGCACTTAAGCTTTCAGCAGAAGATAACAGGAATACAATACTCACCCTGTGTCGGAAATAACCAAGCAGAACCCAGGGAAAAAAAATATTATCTGCTAAGGAAGTAGTTGCACATTACAGAGAGGAAGGAAAAGAGAGCTGTTGCTAAAAGGAGAAACATCAAGGAAAAAAAGCAACTAATCTGTAAACTTTGGGGAGAATTTCCCCTCAGTCAGCCTCCAGGGAAATTAGAACATAGATGGGTTGTAATAATAGGGTTTGAAGGGACTTTGAAGGTCTTTTAGTTCAACCCTCACTCAAGAAACCTTATACCATCCTAGTCAAATGGTTGTCAAGTCTATTTTTGAAATCCTCCAGTGATGGAGCATTGATAGCTTCTAGAGGTAAGGCCTTCCACTGATTGTTTTCACTGTCAGGAAATTTCTCCTTTTTCTAGGGTGGATCTCTCTTTAATGAGCTTCCACTCATTACTTGTCCTGCCCTCAGATGTTTTGGAGAATACGTCAATCTCCTCTTCTCTGTGACAACCCTCCAATTACTGGAATATAGTTATCATGTCCCCCTTAATCCTTCTCTTTGACAGGCTAGGCATACCTAGCTCCCTCAACCATTCATCATATGATTTAGCCTCCTAGATCATTTATCATCTCTCTGAGGATTCGGCATCTTGTTCTGTATTGTAGTGACCAGAATTGTATGTAGTATTACAGGTGTGGTATAAACTATAAATTTATCTACAGAAATATCTCTGAACTCCAGAGATGAACCCCTTAGAAAATCAAAATGGTGGGCAGTTGAAAGCGGGCCCATGTGCTCAGGTAAAAGAACAAAGGGAAGTTGTAAGCTGTATCTTGTTTAACAGCAGGGATGGGAATAACCCTTTGAGTGGAAAGATGTTTGTGACTGGTCATGCCCATTATTTGGTAACTAGGAAAACTTACCCCACCACCTAGCCACCAAAAGCAACTATTTTGTGACAGTGCTTACCTCAGTTCCAAATGTGCCTTTGTCCTAAATTGTTGCTCACTAAGGCTTTGAGTGGTTTCCAAATATCCTCCACCAAACACCAAGGCTAACAAGGACATATTTATTTCTCGTTTCCTTGCTCATGCCACAACACAAATTAGGAAGGTACAGTGTTTCCTACAACTATATTTAAATATGTGATACACCATTCAATACACCAGGCCAATTTTCAATTTTGCCTCTTTCTCATCCTTGCACAGAAAGTGAGACCTGTAGGAAAGAAAGAATAATAAGATAACCAACCTCATGTTCTTAATTGTGCTGATATCTGCCTTTAACATTGGGTCATCATGTTAGCAAACATCTGCAGTCATCTTCCAGTGCAATTCTTTTGCCCCAGGTTCCACCCTATGAAGACTTCTAGGAATTATAATGGCAACACATCCCTTTCCCCAGGCCCATGGATGGCCTGTGAATTGACCTTTCCCTCCTCTTTGTTGATAGAGTTGACCTATCTATTATTTCTAAATGAGATTTTGGCAGAGGGTGAATAGCTTTTCAACAATCATTCAGAAAGCCAGTAGTAGAGTTTGCAGCCAAAGTATTTTTGATTTCCTCTTGCTCACCTCACTCCTCTCCCTACTTCTCCCTGCATCCTTCAGACAGAAACAGGAAAACCAGGACAATGAAGGGTTCAGTCAGGTTCCCTGGACAAATCTGTAACTACTTGAAGTGTTACTTCCTGTTTTTATAAGCAGGAATTTCAAGACTGTCCCAGGGATCCATACTGAGCATGAAACTTCTGATTTGTTCCCCCAGAACATGTTATTCACATTTTGCATTCTAAGCATTCCAGACTTTCCAAAAGGAACTATTAAATTGTAGCATTCATCTGAAATGAAGGGATTAATGGCTAATTGGGGAATTCAAAAGCCCACCACCCTTTCCTTTTGGTGTTTGCGTTTTTACTTTTTACAAATGAGGCTGCCTTTCTGAATCATATTATGGCTCATTCCTGAGTGTCGCTTGCCTAAATCACTATACAGCTTTCAATGTTTTATTAAACCTAAAGATGTTGACCTAGAAGTATAGTTCAAGACTTTAAGAAGATATTTTCACACAGATAAGAATATAAAGGAAATTAACAAAAGATTTCATTTGGAATAGATTGGGGCATTATTTTCCTGGACTCCAAGATCACCGCAGACAGGTAACGCAGCTAAGAAATTAAAAGATGCTTGCTCCTGGGGAGGAAAGCCATGGCAAATCTAGACAGCATACTAAAAAGCAGAGATATCACCCTGCCAACAAAAGTGTGTATAGTCAAGGCTATGGTCTTCCCAGTTGCAACGTATGGCTGTGAAAGTTGGACCATAAGAAAGGCTGAGCGCCAAAGAATTGAGGCCTTTGAACTATGGTGCTGGAGAAGACTCCTGCAAGTCCCTTGGACTGCAAGGCGATCAAACCGGTCAGTCCTAGAGGAGATTAACCCTGACTGCTCTTTAGAAGGCCAGATCCTGAAGCTAAAACTCAAATACTTTGGCCACCTAATGAGAAGGAAGGACTCACTGGAGAAGAGCCTAATGCTGGGAAAGATTGAGAGCAATAGAAGAAGGGGACGACAGAGAATGAGGTGGCTGGATGGAGTCACTGAAGCAGTAGGCGTGAGCTTAAATGGACTCCAGAAGATGGTAGAGGACAGGAAGGCCTGGAGGAATGTTGTCCATGGGGTCGCGATGGGTTGGACACGACTTCACAACTAACAACAACATGGGGCATTTCATTCCCCAACAAACTTCAGAAAGGTCTGAATACTATCATCAGATTAAACCAACTAGTATTTACTTTCCCTGATTAAAAAAAACTACAAGCTATCTAAAAACAGTTTACCGTATTGGAAATTAAGTTACTATATTTTTAAAAGAAGATTTTCACTGAGAAATTTACATATAAGAAACTTATATTGAGAAAATACATGTGTCAAAGAATCTAAAAAATGGACAATGAACATAAAATTAGGAAATACTGTAGTGGCTACATTGTTTTTGTTGATTGAAAAAAATAAACATAATTCTGTCCATGCAGATAATAAAATAGACAATATTCTTAATGAACTGTGTATCTCTACCCAGCCCTCCCTAGTTATGTAAGTAGTCTACTCAGGTGAGCAATAAATTATGTCAGCCTTAATCAGTTGAGGAGGAAATCCCGGAGGAAAAAAGATGAATTTGCTCCTTGGAGATAAATTTATAAGCTATAATTTAAGCCAGAAAAGGAAGTGGGGAAAATAAGGACCGTGCAATAAGAACACTGCTTATTACCTCATAACCTGTCACTGTAAAGGAATTTAGAGGCGGCCTTGGTTTAAAAGAACCATTAAGGATGGACTTGGAGAAGTGGAAACATAATCCAGAAGTTTAAGCAAGGGTAAGAAAGAAACTCAGAACAATTCCTCCTTGATTTGATTAATATAGGAGAAGAGAGAGACAGGGGTTTGAGGTTTTATTATTATATCTTAATATAATAAAGCAGCATTCCTAGAAAACCAGTGGTGTCTGTTTCTTGAAATACATTCCCAAAAAGCTGACAGTCACAGTAGTCTTTGGTCACTGTGGGCATTAACACCTCTGTTCTTTTAGTATTAGAAGAGGATATGGAAGCTCCAAATGGTAGATAGTTTTTTTCTGTTCAAAGTCAAGGATATCAATATGGCAATTGTGACAACAAATTTATCTTTAATGATGGCTTTTCTGTTCAGTAGGGCACAAGGCACGAGACAGCAAATGTCCACCTTTTCTAAACAAAGACCAGATAGAAATTGGCCTCCATATTCTCCTTAAACAGTTGGAGAAAGCAATGGACATCTGAACTAATAAAATACTAATACTAATCTGTACTAATAAAATAAAATAAAATTAAAAACTCAGGTACTGAAGAGCTAGAAGACACTATCAATGTATGTTAATGTATATCAAAGCCATATGTAGGATTATTCAGCCCGGAGGCGGACAATCCCCACAGGAAAGTTTGTGACCAAATAATCCACTGTTGTATGTGCTTCAATAAAAATTTACTCAGGAAGCATACATCATTGGGTACACTGATATTTTTTGCTCCCAAACAAGACTATGGAATTCTATTCATCACCTGTTAAATTGAAAATAGTCATAATTCCTTCAGTCAGTTAGAGAAGGCATCAGTGCTGAGATTTTAGAAAGCTATCCCTTAGTCCTTTATGTATATTGTCTAATACTCTCACAACATCCTTGTCCCAATGCTGAGAGGGCTCCCTAAGCTTTTGTTCTGTCTTCATGGCAGAATCTTTACCTCAGTGACATCCTCCTTCTAAGGCAGACATGTCAAACACAAAGCCCGGGGGCTGGATCCGGCCTCCAAAGTGGTTTCATGTGGCCCACGAAACCATCCTGGAAACAGTGAGGGAACGGCCCCCACTGCCTTGGCCCTGGCCCAGAGACCCTCCTTCTGCCAGAAACCCTCAGATCTTTCCCACTCCTGCCCAGGCTCCCATAGGCACCCTTGATGCGAACAATGTAGAGCTGGCCATGCCCACCCAGTAGGCCATATGCACTCTAGCCAAGCCCACCCAGTAGGCCACACCCACCCAGGCCACACCTACCCGGCCCCCTGAGGGCAACCACAATGCTGATGTGGCCCTCAATGAAATTGAGTTTGACACCCTTGTTCTAAGGCAATCTGCAACCATAACCAGGAGAGTGTTTTCCATTGGCAAATCAATATAACCCTCTAGGGGAGCATTCTGATTCACCTGCAGGTGGAACCTGAAGAAGGCAACCTGCAGGACTCCAGTTGGACAGCTGCTCAACTGTTCCCTACCACCCAGTCACAGAGCTCTGTGCCTCCATGATCATTTCTACTTTTGTGCCAGAGACAATAGAATCTCTCTGACAATTAAACCTTTCTTTTTCCATTTTAAGCTCAGGTAGGAAGAGCAACTTTATCAAGCTTCAGAAACCAAGAAAGACACGTAATGATTCTTCCAAACAGATTTAATCTAATTTGCTAAGCTTGTAAGCCGCCCTGAGTCTTCGGAGAAGGGCGGGATATAAATGGAATTAAAATAAATAAATAAAATAAATTTCTTTCTGGTTCCATATGTATGGACAAAATATTGCCAAACTGAAACAAATTATGACTTATATGAAGCATATAATCTAGGATTTCTTAGGAAGGGACTGTTTTACCCTTTTTTTCCTCACAGAAACTATCTGAATTGAGTTGCCTCTTACTTCTCTGGAATGCATTGCTTCCCTCCTGGGAATTCAGACCACATTCTATCACAGGAAGGAATTCATAGGAGTGCTGTTCTTACCAGGAACCTTCATTTCTTGGTTCTTCTCCTCTTTAGTACACCTCTATATCATTTCTCCAGCAAATGCATGGCCTTGCTAGAAGGAGAAAACCCTAGGGAGATAGCGTTCTGCTTGTATCTACCTCAGGGCTGCCCCACAACATCCTTTGATAACCACAGCCCCATTGTCATGGGAGGGTAGCACCACCACTGGCCTATTTTTGGAGATGCATTAAAGACACTGTGGGGACAACTGTTTTCAAAGCAGCTTTCAGGATGTAGAGAAAGCACTTTCCTGGGGGTATGAGGAAAAAAGCTCAGTTCCATAAACTTAAGTTGAATCAGCTGGACTGTTTTGTTTTTCTAGGTGTCTTTCTCTCTCGATACTTTGCCATAAAAACAAAGAAATGGATATACTTAACAAGTATCTGATTCAATAAGGTTGAATTGCAAGAATAAGTCTTACTCATACAGCCAGGACTGAAGCCATGGACAGCATGTAATACAAAATAAAAATAATCATCTGATAGTGGTTGCTTACAATGTAGGGAGGCAAGACTTCCTGAAAAAGTGATGCAAAATAGTCATCTAAAATAATTACTGTGTTTGTGATATTTAAATTAACAGTGAGAGAATGTAGTGGATGATGGAAAATTTCTCTCTTGGGATTACCAAGTGCCATGAGTTGTCAAAAAAAAAATAATCTAGAGTTTATTAGAATTGGGGCAGGTTGACAAGAAACATGGAACCATGTTAAAGAGAAGTAAGGAGAAATTTTCTTACAGAACAATTAATCAATGGAATAGCTTGCCTCCTTGAGTTGTGGGTACTCCATCACTGGTGATTTTCAAAAACAGACTGGACAACCATTTGACTTGAGCAGGGGTTGGATTAGAACAGGGGTCCCCAGCCTGTTGGCCACAGCCTACTACTGGGCCGTGGTGTCTTGGTCACCAGGCTGCATGTAGGGACGGCCAGTGCACAAGGGTGTGTGAGTGCACTCACTCCCCACACTTCTGCTAGTGCTGCCCCAAGCATCTCACCAGCACTAGCATCACCCTGCCCCGAACATCCTACCAACACTAGCACTGCTTCAAGCATCCTACCAGTGCTAGCACCACCCCACCCCTGAGCATCCCACCAGTGTTGGTGCCACCCTGTTTTTTTCCCTCCTCTGCAGTCCCCAGCTGGATCAGACCCATCTGTGAGCTTGATCTTTTTTTGGTGCCTTCTTCTAGTGCCCCTAATTTTCACCTATCTGTTTAGTTTTCAGAGCTATCCTGTAATAGATGGATGGACATACAGTAACACTGAGTCCCTTAATATCCTTTCTAGCATTCTGCTGGGTTGGGAAGAATAAAAAGATCTGGGCCAAATGTGGTGCATACCACTTCTTGCATTACCATATTAAATTGGATTGTTCATATTCTTAGTACAACAATACATTGAAACAATACATTATTCAGTTTTTCTCCTGGATTCCTAGAAGGCTTAACAGTTTAACAGCAGTATTCTGTACAGTAAATTAAAAAAATATGTTTCACTACCAGAAGCCTGCTAGATCAGTTCAAGGGTTCCAGAGCCAGAAGACCCTTAGCCCTCTTCATTCCCCAAATCAAACACTACAGCTATATTTGGATGATAAGTGAGGGCAGATCTTGTAAAAACCCCAAGGCTGTCAACTAGCTGTCATTTTGACTTTATTTTATTATTATTATTATTATTATTATTATTATTATTATTATTATTATT
>JAKJMR010017842.1:236299-263250 GCA_024449315.1 Daboia siamensis
AAAATTTCCTTATATGTAGTCACATCATGTTTAAATCCAACATTTATGTTCTCTATTGCGTGCTTGGGTATTGCCCATAAAGGTATCTTGTAATTTAACTTTTGTCTATGCTTTTTCCAAACTCGCAACAGAGCATACCTCAAAATATGCATTTTAAACACATTGTCTACCTTCTTATCATACAATAAATATGCATGCCAACCAAATAACAAATCATGCCCTTCAAGATTTAATAATCTGCCCTGTGTCAAATTAATCCAATCACTTATAGCTGATAATGCAGCAGCTTCATAATATAATTTAAGATTGGGCATTTTTAGACCACCTCTTTCACGCGTATCCTGCATAATTTTAAATTTAACCCGTGGCCTTTTCCCTGCCCAAACGAATTTATTAATACCCTTCTGCCATTCCTCCAAATTTGAATCCTTTTTAAGAATGGGTATCATTTGAAACAAAAATAAAAATTTTGGCAATACATTCATTTTTACTGCTGCAATTCTTCCCAATAATGACAATTGCAATTTTTTCCAACTATCCAATTCTTTTTGCACTTTGTTCCATAACTTTTCATAATTGTTTTTATATAATTTAACATTTGAGGGTGTTAAGTATACCCCCAAATATTTAACCCTTTCAACAATTTCAAATCCAGTTAAGCTTTCTAAAGCTACCTTTTGTAAAACTGTCATATTTTTAGATAACATTTTAGTTTTTTGTATATTAATCTTAAATCCAGAAACTTTCCCATATTGCGATATTAACTCCATCAATTCCATAACAGAATTTTCTGGGTGTGTCAACGTAATAACCAGATCATCCGCAAACGCCCTCAATCTGTAATCCTGATCTCTTATTTGAATTCCCTTAATTGTTTCCGAATTCCATATTTTAATCAGTAATATCTCCAACGTTAAGACAAATAATAAAGGTGATAACGGGCAACCCTGCCTCGTACCGTTTTCAATATTACACACTTCAGTCAAACTATTATTAACTATTATTCGAGCTGTTTGCTTTTGATATAATGCCCTGATTGGTTGTAAAAATTCATCCCCAAAATTCATTTTATCTAATACTTTCAGCAAAAATTTCCAATCCAATTGATCAAAGGCTTTTTCAGCATCCAAAAAGATCAATGCTGCAGAGATCTGGTTATTCCTTTCCAAAAATTCCAACAAATCAACTATATGTCTCACATTGTTTTTCATTTGTCTACCACTTATAAACCCAGTTTGATCACCATGAATTACCTGTTGCAATACCCTCATCAGTCTACTAGCTAAAACCTTAGCAAATATCTTGTAGTCCGTATTCAAAAGTGATATTGGCCTATAATTTCTTGCTTGAGTAACGTCCTGATCTTCTTTCGGGATTAAAGAAATAAAAGCAGTTTTCCAAGACGGAGGCACTCCTCCCCCTTTTTGAATTGTCTGAAACAGTTCCTTTAATGGCTTTATCATCTCAAACTGTAGATTTTTATAATACGCAGCAGTCAAACCATCCGTACCTGGCGCTTTACCTACTTTTAACTGTTTAATTGCCAAAAATATTTCTTCCTCAGTTATCAACTGATTCATCTCTTCTTTTTGCTCTTGCGTGAGAACTGGGATGCTAAAGTCTTTTAAATATAAATCAATGTCCATTTCATTAATCTTATCTCTAGCATATAATTTAGAATAAAAATCAACAAAGGTTTCCTTGATAAGATTCTGTTGATACACAATCTTTCCCTTATGTTCTATTTTATCTATATTAGAAACCCTTTGCTTCTTCCTTAGCATATAAGCTAACCATCTACCTGGTTTATTGGCATTGCAAAAAGTATTATGCCTTGCAAACCGTAAATTAGTTGCCACCTGATCAGCCATTAACTTGTCAAATTGTCCTCTTAATAATTTAATAGTCTCTTTAATCTTCACATCCGATGGATTCAAAATTAAAACCTTTTCTTTTTCCTTAATCTCTGTCTCTAATTCTTTCCTCCTAAATTCCAAATTACGTCTATATTTATTATTAAGATATATCAACACACCTCTCATATACGCCTTACTAGCATCCCATACCATTTCCATAGAAGTACCTTTATGCATATTTGTTTCAAAAAAAACCTTCATCTGTTTTTTACACTCTTCCACATTTTTCTGATTTCTGAACAAATTCTCATTTAAACGCCAGGAGCGTCATTCTCTAATGTCTTTTCCAATCTCTAACCAAACTGGGCTGTGATCAGACATAGTCCTTGAACAAATCTTTATCTTCTTAGTGCTAAAAAAAAGATCATTAGTCAATAATATAAAATCAATCCTGGAAAAAGATTGATGTCTATCAGAAAAAAAAGTATAGTCCCTTTCTTGTGAGTTCCTCTCCCTCCAAACATCACGTAAATCCATATCATCCATCATCTCAAAAAAAGATTTAGGCAATTTAGCATGACTTGGGGTACTTCTATAAGATCCACTCTTATCCATTTGTACATTCAAAACACCATTCCAGTCTCCCATAAAAATAAAAGATTTGTAATCCAATTGGGTAATCCTGCTGTGTAATAAACTATAAAAATCAGCTTGCTGTTGATTTGGAGAATATAATCCGACCAAAAGAGTTTTTTTGCCTTCTATTAACAAGTCCACAATAACATATCTTCCTTGTTGATCTGCTTCGATTAACTCTGCTGTATTTGTATTCTTAACGTAAATAACCACTCCATTTTTCTTGTTAACTGCGGAAGCAATAAATTGTGTACCTAATCTTGAATTTAATAAATGCTTTTAGTCCATAGCTCTAATATGTGTTTCTTGTAAACAAATAACATCAGTCTTAAATTGCTTTAAATATTGAAAAATTTTCTTTCTCTTCTGTGGTGAGTTTAATCCATTGACATTCCAAGTTAAAAACTTAGTCACCATTTCTGGCAACCCGAAGCTTTTGGAGCGCGTCTTCCAGAATCCCCTTCACATTTTTAGGCCGCGCTTCTCCCACAGCTTCGCTATAGGTACACTTTGGAGGTTCCACAACATTCTGCTGATCCTGCTCTTGCTCACGTCTGATTCGTCTCGAAGCAGCACGCGTAATCCTCTGGTCTCTTACTTCTTTTGATACTGTTGAAATTTGACCCGCTCCTGCTGCTCTCTCATCTGTCTGTATTCCTTCGGCATCATGAGACTTTCCCTCCTTTGTTGATTCCAGAAGTGGTATGGGGATTGCTTTTAAAACATTGCTATAAAAATCACGTGCCTGCATCACTGTAGCAAGACGGTATCTTGTGTCTTCAAACATTACCACCATACCCACTGGGATCTCCCATCTAAACTTGATATCATGTCGCTTAAGCTCCTGTGCCAGAAATGCAAATTCCTTTCGTTTCCTTAAAATTTTTGGAGGGATCTCTTTTAAAACCAGAACTTCTTGCTCTGCGATCACAAGCTTAGTATTGTAATAACTTGAATAACTTCATTCCTGGTTGCTCTCTTTGTAAAATAAACAACCACATCTCTAGGTAGTTTCCTTTGTCTCGCAATCCAGGAATTAACACGGAAAATTTTATCTATATCTTCTGCAATTCCTTCAGCTGGCCTTCCCAACACATCTTCCAGAGCAACAGAGACTATTTTCTTCAAATCTTCCTTGAGATTCTCCTTAAGACCCCTAATTCTCACAGCAAACTCCATTTCATGATATTGTACCAATGTCAGATCATAATCAATTTTATCCACCACATTCTCTGTCTCTAATATCTTTGCATCCAATTTAATATTATTTTGAGTGAGATCCTCCACTCTTTCGTCCAGGCGTTCAATACATAACGCCATGCCTTGAAATGCAAGCAAGATGTCCTCCCTTATTACTGTAAACTTTTTATCCATAATTTCTGTCAGCTTCTCATCCAACTTTTCATCTATCATCTCAGCTAAATGTTGTGAATGCTTTTCCAAAGCATCTTGCAAAACTTTAACTGTTAAAACAGGCGAAGGTAAAGGTGCAGGAGGTGCTAAGGCTTGCACTGAAGATTGCGGCAGGGGGGAAGCCCCCGCACTTTTAGTAAGTTTAGAAGATTTAGCCGCCATTTTTTTCCCTCTTTTGCAACTACGCACTTTCACTTTCAAAGTCTTCAATGTGGATTGAGCCAAAGATCAAAAGTTCACTTACTCCTTATTCTCTTGCATCGCTCTGCCTGCTTTCATTATCTTCCAAAGTCCATTCTTGTAAGCAGGGATGGTTGCGTTCGCCTTGTTCTGCTCCAAAAAAAAACGGAGCAGACACGCTGCGCAGCCCGGAGAAATCCAAGCTTCGGGGGGGCTCAATCTTTCAGCCGCCAGAACTTAAAGCCCTGGCGGCCCCAGAGAGCCCTTCCCCTACTTGGATACTCACCCCCTCCTCTTCTCCCGAGGAGGGGGCTTCCGAACCGCTGAAACAGCTGATCGGCGCTGTTTTCAGCGGTTCTACAAAGCCGCGAAGCTGACAACCTAAAAGCAGCTGTCGTCGTCGGCGCCTGGCCACCCGGAAGCCGCTCTGCCTGCTTTCTTGTCTTCCAAAATCCATTCCTGTAAGCAGGGATGGTTGCGTTCGCCTTGTTCTGCTCCAAAAGACACGGAGCAGAAACGCTGCGCAGCCCGGAGAAATCCAAACTTCGGGGGGGCTCGATCCTTCAGCCGCCAGAACTTTAAGCTCTGGCGGCCCCGGAGAGCCCTTCCCCTACCTGGATACTCACCCCCTCCTCTTCTCCCGAGGAGGGGGCTTCCGAACTGCCAAAACAGCTGATCGGCACTGTTTTTGGCGGTTCTACAAAGCCGCGAAGCTGACAACCTGAAAACAGCTGTCGGCGGCGGCGCCTTGCCACCTGGAAGAAAAAAAGTACAAATATTCTTGAATCAAACTCAACATCTGGTGGCTTACTGGATGCATTTATTTATTTTCATTTTATTTTATTTAATTAAATTTCAATACCGCCCTATTCCTGAAGGACTCAGGGCAGTTTACAAGGCAGCATAAAATACAATATAAAAGATAATATAAAATTAAAATAAATTAAATTAATTAAGCCCAACAATAAAACAATATTTAAAAAGCTAAAATCCCTTCAGTCCAGGCCTGATAAATAAAAAAGCCAGGTTTTCAGGTCCCGGCGAAATGAAACCAGATCGGGGGCAGTCCAGAGTTCCACAGGTAAATCATTCCAAAGGGCAGGCGTGCCCACAGAGAATGCCCTTCCTCTGGGGATCACCCGCCGGCACTCCCTAACCGGCGGCACCCTAAGGAGGGCCTCTCTATGGGAGCGCACAGGACGATCGGAAGTTGATGCTGGCAGGAGGTGCTCCCTAAGATAATCCGGACCCATGCCATGTAGGGATTTATAGGTCATCACCAGCACCTTGAATCTCACCTGGAGGGCAACTGGAAGCCAATGGAGCTCGCGGAGAAGAGGCGTTACACGGGAGTATTGGGAGACTCCCATCACAACTTGCGCGGCTTCATTCTGCACCAGCTGAAACCTCCGAGTGGTGCTCGAGGGCAGCCCCATGTAAGAGCATTGCAGTAGTCTAACTGAGAGGTCACGAGCACATGAGTGACTGTGTGTAGGGCATCTTGGTCCAGATAGGGCTGCAACTGGCGCACCAGGCGAACCTGGGCAAAAGCCCCCCTGGTCACGGCACCTATGTGGTCTTCTAAACTGAGCCGTGAATCCAGGAGGACGCCCAAGTTGTGAGCCTTGGTAACACCTCACCCCCCATAGTTAACGATGGACAAAACTGGTTCTCCCGAGATGCCAGTATGTACAGCCACTCAGTCTTGGCAGGATTGAGTTGAAGCCTGTTCCTCCCCATCCAAACCCGGACCGCCTCCAGGCAACGAGGGCATCACTAGGTTGGTTCGGGGTGGAAAGAAAAAGCTGGGTGTCATCAGCATACTGATGATACCTCACCCCAAAACCATGAATGATCTCACCCAGTGGCTTCATATAGATGTTGAACAAGAGGGGAGAGAGAACCGACCCCTGAGGGACTCCACAAACGAGAGGCCTTGGGGCGGATCTCTGCCCTCCCGTCAACACCGACTGCGAATGGCCCAGAAGGTAGGAGGAGAACCACTGTAAAACAGTGCCCCCCACTCCAACCCTCTGAGACACCGCAGTAGGATACCATGGTCGATGGTATCAAAAGCTGCTGAGACATCTAATAGGACCAGGACAGAGGATCAACCCCTGTCCCGAGCCCACCAGAGATCATTCACCAATGCGACCAATGCCATCTCCGTGCTGTACCTGGGCCTAAAGCCCAATTGGTATGGGTCTAGGTAATCAGTTTCCTCCAGGAACAAAGGGAGCTGATGCACCACCATGCTCTCAACAACCTTCACTAAAAAGCAAAGGTTGGAGACCGGACGATAGTTATTCAAAATAGCCAGGTCCAGAGCAGGCTTCTTGAGAAGGGGCCTCGCCACCGCCTCCTTCAAGGCAGCAGGGAAGGTACCCTCCCTCAAAGAAGCAGTTATTACTGCCTGGAACCAGCCTCGTGTCTCCTCCTGAGCTGAATACACCAGCCAGGAGGGGTACGGGTCCAATAAACACGTGGTGGAACTCAGTCTTCTCATGGTCCTGTCCACCTCATCCAGGGTAACAGGATCAAATTCGCTCCAAATGACAGTCTCAAGACCGCTCGATTCCTCCCCATCAGTCTCTGCCCAGTCAGAGTCCAGACCAGCCTGAATCTGAGCGATTTTGTCCGCAAGATGATGACTAAACTCCTCGGCCTTCCCCCACAAGGGCTCCTCCCTCACCTCCCTATCAAGGAGGGAGCGAGTCACCCTAAACAGGGTGGCCGGGTGATTATCTGCGGACGCAATGAGGGCAGCAAAGTAGTTAGACTTCGCCGTCCTCATCGCCGCGAGGTAAGTCCTCGTAGTGGCTCTCAACCGCAATCAGTCAGATTCAGAATGGTTGGATCTCCAACAGCTCTCCAGACCCCATCTCCGATGCTTCATCTCCCGGAGCTCCACAGAAAACCATGGCAATATACAGCATTGCTGTTCATGAAGATAATTATGTCACTGCACGTTTTTGTTTGTTTCTAACTGTATATTTCCCTGCTCTCTGCACCTGTGGAGATATCACTTATCTGGTAACCATAGTGAATCTCATATGTTTATGGTTTCAGACTGCTATATGCGCATGTCTAGAAAAAGTTTCTCACAGTTACTTCTTATTGTTTTTTTTTTCACTTTGCTGTTACTGTCTGTTACGTTAGGATGTAGTCAGCCAGCTCTCTTTATAATATATTTAGTTTGTATATTTTTGTAATTAAAAGGTATTTAGTACGATTATGCGTCGTGTTTTATTTCCTTCCTTCATGCACATCATGCATTCTCTAAAGCACGGTCCTTCGCCCTCTACTAAGGTGATTTTTACCTTAACATTTGGTAGCAGAGGATGGTTTGATTTATGTCTTTAGAGATGCATGTTTCTGCGGCTGTTATCAGTTAGTTAGTGCTGGTGAGGCAGCGGTGATTAACTGCTGAAATATGTCAGGAAGGAAGCCAAGGCTGAAAAGAGAGGCCCAGGAGTTTATCCATGGGGCATCTCCCTTCAACTTTACGAACTCCGATCGCTTCAGCCACACGCCTTGGAGAAGATGCACCTGCTCCTGTCGACGATGCAAGGTCAGTCACTCCTTTTTCTACTTTCCAAAGCTCCCTGGTAGCTGCTCCTGATAATGTTCGCACTCCAGGGGCTCAAGATGAATTTCAAAGGCTTGGAGCGAAAACTAAAGTTCAGCCGAAGAAAATTCCTTCTGCTCCTTCAAGCCCCAAGCAAACTATGCGAGATAGGGCTATGCAAGGCTACTGTGAACAAATTGGGTTTTTTGAAAAGCGTTTGCAGCAGGCAAAGGAATATGTGTCAATGGTTCAGCAATATGAGAGGTGTTATGAGCAAGAACCGGCCATATTGCCACACCCACAAGAAGAAGCCATATTGCCTCCTTCTTCCCCAAAGTCAAAGTCACGCCCATCATTGAGTGTCATGCCAGACGAATGGGAACCAGAGGCTCCTATGTCACATGACTATGGGCTGTCCCAAAGGACATACAGAGCCACAGTGATGCCTGAAGCTAATGTTATAGCACCATCTACTGCTGAAGCTGCAATAAGACGTGAATTGGAGCTCTCACTTTCTCAACTGGCCATGGAGGAATCTTTGCTCAGAGATACAAGATTCCTGCCGTTATCTGAGGCTCCAGCCCCTGATGGTGCTAGGATTCCTGTTACTATTGCTTCTCCTGTCAATATTGCTTCTATGGAAGCCCCTCTACCTGGCAGAGCACAGCCATATGTAGCCCACACGCAATTGCCACCAGGTTCTTATATGCGAAGGCCAGTGTCATCTGCAGGTTATGCTACTGCACCAGCCCCAGCGCCAGCGCCTCCTACTGGCCAGGGTGGAATAGCAGCTCAAAGACCTGCACAGCCAGTACCTCAATTGTATATTCCTCATCAAACACCTTCTATTGTACCACTGGCTGGTGACTCAAAATTAAAGAAGTCAGGACAGAATTACAGGGCATGGGTCAGTGAGGTTGGACTTTTGCTACGCAGAGAAGGTACTCACATGATGGTGTTTAATCCTCCTGACATATGGGACTTGGATAATAGAGCATGCACAACATTATTGATGTCAATGGACACTGAATTGCAGCTCACGTTTTCACATGATGCAACTGCCCAACAAATTTGGGCTCAATTAGAAGCATGTTACCGGCCTACATCCATTGAGTCTACATGTTTACTTTTGTCTGAGTTCCATGGTTCCAGCTTAAAGCCTAGTGAACATATTGGAGCACATTTGACTAAAATGAAAGGTATTAGAAAAGAACTGGGTGAAAAAGGCTATCCTATTGATGATTTTCAAATGATCAGCATTATCATCAATTCTTTGAATTATGAGTGGAAAGATGCTATTTCCAAGATCAATCAAGTGTCTATTGCTCAACGCACAGTGGATCATGTATGCAGAATTTTAACTGAAGAAGAGGCACTTATGCAAGCTGCGCCACATTTAAGGGAACCACTTGCATCAAGAGCTCCAGTGAGGCGTGCCTTCCGTGGAAGGGCCTACGTTCCAAGAATGCCAAGATGCTACATCTGCAATCGTGTGGGACATGCCACCCGGGATTGTCCCCAACGAGTTCCAGCGCCCGTCTCATACCAGCCCAGAGGAACAGATTCCAGAGGAGGCAGAGGTAGAGGCGGACGACAAGGTCGTGGTCGTGGTTCCAGGCGTGATCCACAAGCTCCACTTGTCACATTGGTTGTGACCAACGATCCACAGCCTCAACCAGAGTACGACAGACGACTTCTTTGGACTTTGGACAGTGGAGCAGCATTACATGTTACCTACAGAAAAGAGCTGTACACAGAGCTGCACGAGCCTGAACCTGAACTTCGTGAACTTTACTCTTTTTCAAATCATCCTGTTCAGGTCATGGGAAAAGGAACTGTTTATATTGAAGAGCTCGGTGCTCTCATTCCAGATGTTTACTATGTTCCATCTGCCAGTAGTAATTTGCTTAGTCAAAGCCATTTGTCTAGGTTTTCTCATTTTCAGGTCCACCATCTTGAAAAAGCAAGTTATATAGTCAAAGATGGAGATATTGTTGCTGAAACCATGTTGATTGGTGGTGTTTATTACATAAAACCAAAGTCTAAGCAGCAAGAGCAGGCAAGTATACACGTTCCAAAAAGCACAGGCCCAGAGAGAGGCGTCCCAGAGAGAGATCCTGTTGCTACTCCAAAGGTTCCTAAAGATAATAAAAATACAAAAAAGACACAGGTTGCTCACCGCAAGCCTGGGGTTCCTAATAAAAATGCTAATGTTAAGTATTCACTAACAGGTAAACCTTTGCATTCCAGGTGTATCCATAAGTGGCATAGAAGATTGGGTCATGCCAGTTTCCGTGTTCTAAAGAAGATGCCAGAGTTCGCAAGAGGTTTGGATCTAAAGGGGTGTAAGGTGTTCTTGGACTGTGCTGTCTGCAAGAAAGCCAAATCCAAGGCAGCAGCAATTCCAAAACACGCTACACACCTGTCAACACGCATTTTTGATTTGGTACACACTGACATAGTTGGTCCTTTTGCACCAACACTTGGTGGTAAAAGGTATTTCTTGACAATCGTTGATAATTATTCTAGATATGGATATGTATATCCTATGAAAGAAAAATCTGAGACCTTTCAGATCTTTAAAGACTTTGCTAGTCTTGTCTATACCCAATTCGAGGTCAACATTGCAAGAATCCAGAGTGATCGCGGTGCTGAATTCATGTCTCAGCGTTTCCAGGACTGGATGCGTGAGAATGGTATAGTACATCAGACATCTGCTCCTTATACTCCGGCTGAGAATGGAGTGGCAGAACGCAGAAATGGGGTTTTGCAAACCATGATGCGTTGCCTTCTTGAAGACGCCAACCTTGGTCTTCCATACTGGGGTGAAGCTATCAAATATGCTAACCATATCATCAACCGTACTTGGAGTAGTGTGATGAATCAGACCCCTTATTTCATGTTGTATGGACACAAGCCTGATCTCTCACATCTCCATATTTTTGGTTCCTATGCTATGGTCAATATTCCTTTAGCCCAAAGAAAGAAAGGGGGTCCTGCAGCAAAAAGGATGAGATTTATGGGTATTGACGATAATTCAAAATGGAGCAAATACATTGATTCTAATCATGTTATTGTGGTTTCACAATCTGCTACTTTTGAGGAAGATGATGACTGGTTCAGGATTCATTCTAATGATCCTGGAGTCTGTTTTCCTAGAGATGATGTTGCTGATGCCACACAACCTGATGATCAAGATTCACAGGAGGTTGTCCCTTCCACGAGTTCTTCTCAACCTACTGTTCCATCTTCGCGAGCCGCCGATGTTGCTGCTGGCGACAATGATGAAGACGAGGACGACACAGAAGAAGAATGGACGGTTGGTCCGAGACGTTCCAAGAGGACCACAAAGGGAATCCCTCCAAAACGTTATTCGTGGCAAGTAACGAAAACACCTGTACCTTTGATTTGTAATGTTACACTTCCACCTGAGAAGTTCACACAGATCAAACATCTTCCAGAGGCAGAACAAGATAAATGGTTTGAGGCAATGCAGGCTGAAATGGACAGTCTAAAGAAACTCCAAGTATTTACACCTGCAAGCCCTCCAGCAAACAAGAAAGTTATTGGCACTCGATGGGTCTACAGCAGGGGTGTCAAACTCAATTTCATTGAGGGCCGCATCAGCATTGCGGTTGCTCTCAGGGGGCCGGGTGGGTATGGCCAGGATGGGTGTGGCCTACTTGGTGGGCATGGCTAGAGTGCATATGGTCTCCTGGGTGGGCGTGGCCAGCTCTACATCGTTCGCATCAAGGGTGCCTATCGGGGCCTGGGCAGGAGTGGGACAGATCTGAGGGTCTCTGGCAGAAGGAGGGTCTCTGGGCCAGGGCCAAGGCAGTGGGGGCCGTTCCCTCATTGTTTCCAGAATGGCTTCGCGGGCCACATGAAACCACTTCACGGGCCGGATCCGGCCCCCGGGCCTTGTGTTTGACATGTCTGGTCTACAGGATCAAAAAGAAGCCGAACGGTGAGTCGTTGTACAAGGCCAGACTCGTAGCCCAGGGTTTCGCTCAACGTTATCCTGAGGACTATACAAATACATACTCACCCACAGTGCGGACTGAGAGTGTGAAAATCGCATTAGCCACTGCAACTATCCTTGGCCTAGAGGTTTTTCAGTTCGACGTTGAAACAGCTTATCTACACGCTGATCTTGACGAGGACATCTATGTGAAAGGGCCTCCAGATTTCCGACAGCAAGAAGGGGATACCTGGTTTCTACACAAAAGTCTTTATGGTCTGAAACAGTCTGGTTTAATGTGGTACTTATGTCTTTCTGACAAACTAAATTCAATGGGCTTTATTAAGTCCGAAACAGATGAATGCGTGTTTACTAAAAGATCCGGTAATAGGTATGAGATAATTCTTGTTTATGTCGATGATATTGTTTATATTGGTCCAAATAAGCAGATGAGTGAGGTTTTTGCTAGAGCTTTACAAAAGTTTTTCACATTGAAGTCTTTAGGATGTATCAACACTTATTTAGGTGTTCAAATTGTCAAAACTCAGAAGGGGTTTAGTCTCACACAAGAAGAGAAGATTGAACAACTGTTACATCACTGCAATATGGAGGATGCTAAGCCTGTGAGTATACCCATGCAAACCGATTTTCACAATTTGGCACATGAACCAAGTCCTGAGTTCGAAGATCAAACACTATATCGCTCAGTCATTGGGTCGCTGTTATATATTAGTAGTTGAACTAGACCCGACATTGCACTTAGTGTTAATCTTTTATCACGACATGTAGGCAAGGCAAAACAGTTTCATTGGACATGTGTTAAAAAGTTATTGAGGTATCTAAAACACACCAAAGACATGAAGTTGCTGTTGGAACCAACACATACTGATTATGCAGAGCTGTGTTGTTATGCAGATTCAGATTGGGCAAGTGATAAGAAGTCACGAAAAAGTACTTCAGGTTACATGATGTTCTTAAATGGATGTCCTGTTTACTGGCATGTGCGTAAACAGAATTTTGTTTCTTGTTCCTCTACAGAAGCTGAGTATGCTTGTGTGTCTGATGCATGCAATTCTTTAACCTGGTTTGATGCTTTAGTCACAGATATCTGGACACATCCGATTTGACCGATCACTGTGATGGAAGATAATGAATCTGTGGTTTATATTTCTGAAACACGTTTTACAGGTTCAAGGTCCAGACACATTGACATCCGATATCAAAACATAAGGCAACTGGTTAAACAAGGTTTTGTGTCATTACAGTATGTGCCTACATGTGATCAAATTGCTGATATGCTGAACAAACCACTTTCTACAGCCCAGCATGAGTATCTGCGTGAGAAGATGTGCCTTACTTGAGTCTTCACTTTGCTGACGAAAGAAGGGGAATGTCACTGCACATTTTTGTTTGTTCGTCAGAAAAGTTCATTTCTAACTGTACATTTCCCTGCTCTCTGCACCTGTGGAGATATCACTTATCTGGTAACCATAGTGAATCTCATATGTTTATGGTTTCAGACTGCTATGTGCGCATGTCTAGAAAAAGTTTCTCACAGTTACTTCTTATTGTTTTTTTTTTCACTTTGCTGTTACTGTCCGTTACGTTAGGATGTAGTCAGCTAGCTCTCTTTATAATATATTTAGTTTGTATATTTTTGTAATTAAAAGGTATTTAGTACGATTATGCGTCGTGTTTTATTTCCTTCCTTCATGCACATCATGCATTCTCTGAAGCACGGTCCTTCGCCCTCTACTAAGGTGATTTTTACCTTAACAAATTTGCACTATAAATATACTTGGAAAGATTGTATCTTTGCTTCCTCTTTCTCAACAATGAAAATAGGTAAAAGCTGCAAAGCTCTTGACTTTTTAAAATCCATTCAGTCTTACAATTCTCGGTATAAACAACTTGATGTCATACTACCTTAATCCAATTACATAATGGATTGTTATATAAACCTTCACATTCTTGACTAATTTGTGTTATTAATAACAGACACCTTTCTTTACAGGATTTCCCTAACTATAATGGAGAGAAATTTATAGGAAGATGCTATAATTCTTGATATTCTTCATCTTGCTATATGTGGTAGCAGTTTTTGCATCTCCAAGGAGACTGATGGACACTTGTTGCTAATTACTCCAAAGAACTAAATTTGCCCCCATACTTACTCTTCCCACACACACACATTACTCCAAGGCTCAGTGCCATCAAGAGAAACTGATTTTATTGGGTAGGGAAGGAGATAGAACAACTGCTCAAAGGAAAACCAATGGTTCAATTTTTTTAAAAAATGATCCTTTTAAGTCTTTCATGGAAGACTTGATGTTCCTACTCATGAATGTTCTCTCCCAGCTTTTGCACCCACTAAATAGCAAGAGAAAAATGTTGAAATGATGCTTCTTTCTAAAAGTAAGACTGAAGCCTTCAATTTTATAAAACTTGGGACAGGCAGCTTGAACTTCACCAGATGTATTAATACATTCCATATGTCCAATTTATTTCCACTCTTCCCTCCCTCTCCACTTTTTTGTAGAGCAGATTTTCAAAACTTCAAATGTTTTGACCTGCTTGGCTCACAGAGGGCCTGAACTCAGTTATACACATCGTTTAGCATTTCACAAGGCCCTCACTGTTAAATTCTGGGAACAAAGCCAGAGTGATCTACCTAATGTTGAATTAACCAGCTCCAAAGAGAAGGGGTGGGGAAGATATGTAAGTAGGACAGCTTTATTGTGCATCTCTAAAGCATATCTGGAATTTAAGTAATGCCAATAATTTCTTTGAGAAGTCTAAGAGGCGATTAGATTCCCACATCCTGACAATAAGAGGAGAAAAGCTTTATACAAGCAAACAGAAACATCTTGGAGTGTCAGAACTAACTGACCATGAAGAACTTATCAAAGAAATGCAAATGGCTTATTGTCTAGCCTAGATCTTGCTGTTGGAGCTTGTTTCCACAGAAGTATATATAAGAGTTTTTCATATATATCCCATCCTACACAGGAAGAGACCCGAATACACCAAGACCTACATACCTGCACCCATGAGAATCTACAAATATATATATATATATATATACGTGCATATATATATATGCACGTGCATATATATATATGCGCGTGCATAGTGTGTTGGTCACAACAGGGCAGTCTTTTTCAGCCCTGGCAACTTTAAGATATGCGAACATGCTGGCTGGAGAATTCTGGGAACTGAAGTCCACACATCTGAAACACAACAATTGGTTATGGGAGCATAGTTGGCATTTTGAGTTGTGTTTTGATACTCTTACAAACTGGCCAAGGGAGTGGGCATGGGCAGGTTACAGAATTCCAATTTACTGGCAGTTTCTCCATTTAATCCTGCATATCCTCCACCTGCTGTGTGAAATGGAGAAAACCTTCAGTCCTTCTCCTCTATCAATCAATAGAAAATCTTCCCTTAGTGTTTAAAACCCATGAAGTCAGACAGAAAAGAGACATCTCAGAAAGCAGTTTGATAGGAAAACAAAACGCCTATTAACAGCTCAATTACATCTAAGCAAAAAAATGACCGGAATGGGAAACTAAGTGTTTGGGTTTCTCCTTATTGCAGCCTGTAGTCTGAACTCATTTGAATAATCTGTTCAGATTATTCTAACTGACTTTTTAAAAAAAAATCTGGATTTCAACGCCTCCCCCCACTGTAGCCAGACCACGAGGTTTTTTTATAGACCACAGTTAGCACAGATCTGATTGGTGGGTTGCCTAGCTTCATTTTCCTTTCCACCCACGCCAGCAACACCAGTGCCAATTGCTTTCTCTTCAGTGAACTGTCTTCTGAAAACTAGTGAAGACAACAAATTTATCATTCTTCATTTTACTTGGGCTAGAAGAGGAAACCTGGCAAAATTCTGCTTTTTCCCCCCCACCTAGTTAAAAGAGGGGGAAAAATGACAAAGAAAGACCAGCATTTCATTGTGAAATAAAAGAAAGATCTACAAAGAAAGTTCAGTCCCATTACAAAACTGGTAAAACACAACACACACACACACACACACACACACACACACACACACACACACACTTGGTGCTTTGGTGCAGAATGCAGTGAAGAGCAACAAGGGGGACCAGTCTACTCTATTTGGGCCAGCAGAAAAGTAGAGACAGAGACAGAAAGGTTGGGTACAGTTTGCTGAGCCAGGCTGAGGACTCTGTGATCTGTTCCTGTCCGCCCCAAAGAGTATGCAGCTTGTCCATATGTTGGGGCAAACAGGTAATACAGATCGGTCTCTTCTCAGATATTTTAATGACGTTCCTATCACATAGTCATGGCATGAAAGGTGCAATATCATTCTGAATTAGGTACTGATGGAATCCTGACCCTTTCCTTTGAGCCCTGCTTAAATTCTAAACTTTAAGTGCTAGGGTGTTCTGCTTCGATAACAGGCTGAAGCACGAAACTGGCCGTTTCTCATACCCATTGGCTCCAATGACATCAGAAGGCAAGCATTTTGTGTCCATTGTAATGTTCGATATTCCTGACTTACCAGGAAGTGTCTGAGAAAGTTCACTTCATACCTCACACCAAGGAGTACAGGATAAGGAAATGCTAGTGAGTCATCCCGCTATATTTGCCATTTTGTGGTAACATTTTAACTGGCTTTTATATAAGGTTCTTTTGTAAAGAAGCAACCCTTTTGTCAGAGCAGTTATATGGTCTCTTTCACATGTGCAAAATGGACATGGAGGGAAATATTTTTTATAAAACCGACCCCAGTATAGGACAAAATGTAAGTTAAGGGGCTATTTTTCCCTTCAGTTTCTTCCTAACTCTTCTTCCTCCACATTCCTTCTAATAATTAATTAATCAGTTTTTAAATAGCATATTTCAAGAAACAGAAACAATTGGATAAAATAATTAGCCCAAAATGTGAGCTAAAGGTATGCTGGGAAAGCCAGTCTACTTACTTTAGAAAATAGGAATTATTTTATAACAGCATGTGATTCTACCTTGTTTTTATTATCTTCATAAACACTTAAAGATGTTAAGTAACTATACATCTCTCCAAATATGCACAAATAGTTGACACTAGTACAGTCCAGCAAAGGCCTAGATATATTTAAGTTGGCAATCCTTTCCTTATTTTCCCAGGACTTACCCTTATGGAACACCACAGGTCTTATTTCTGAGTCTACACACATAGATTCTAGTGCAATTCCACTGATTTCAAATGTAATGGATTTAAACTCAGGGCTATTTTATAGATTGTCCATTAACAGTTGGACAACATTCAAATCCCCTCTTGTGCAACGCTTAGGTGGAAGGACATATGTAAAGTTCTATATGCCTGCTTATTTACAACAATGTATAGCACTTGGAAAGAAAACTCAGACAGGATCTGGTTTATCAGGGATGTTAACTTGGTCAGAATATAATGTAAATATCAGTGGCTTCCTTTTTGCTGGCAACACTTTAGATTTTTTTTCTCTTTTCCTCCTTGCTTCATCAGCTATAATAGATGGAAAAAATAGGCAGGAAGAAACCAGGAGAAAGATTGCAAGTCAGAAAATAGGCAGCTGTTTATAAAGGCCTAATTGGAGATGTAAGGTTACTCAGATGAGATACAGAATGGCTTAGTTTAGACATAGCATTAAATTATGGTTTGTTTAATTATGGTTCATTTAGTATAAGTCAATCAGAAGGTCGGCAGTTTGGCGGGTCGAATCCCGAGTGCCGCGTAGGAGAGTGAGGGCCTGTTACTCGTCCCAGCTTCTGCCAACCTAGCAGTTCAAAAGCATGTAAAAATGCAAGTAGAAAAATAGGGACCACTACGGTGGGAAGGTAACAGCGTTCCGTGTGCCTTTAGTGTCTAGTCATGCCAGCCACATGACCACGGAGATGTCCTCGGACAAGCGCTGGCTCTTCGGCTTTGAAACGGAGATGAGCACCGGCCCCTAGAGTTGGAAACGACTAGCACGCATGTGCAGGGAAACCTTTACCTTTACCTAGTATAAGTCAAACTGTTCTGGATCACCCAGAATATTAAAGCATGTAGGTTGGATTCACACAGTGAGCTCAGTCAAAAAAATACAAACAACTTAAAATATAATATGTTCAGATTAACATAGGGTTTTTCTTCTTCCATTCATTTGTGTCTGATTCTCAGAGATGCCTGGACAAATTCCCTCAGTTTCCTTGGCAAGGTTTCTCAGAAGTGGTTTGCCATTGCCTCCTGCTTCTCCTGGTTTGGCCCAAGGTTACCCAGTTGGCTTCAGGCCCAAGGTGAGACTAGAACTCATGGCCTGCCACTTTCTAAACTAATTCCTTAACCACTACCCAAAACTGGCTATCTAAAGGAGGTTTAGCTTCAATTAAATAGGAATGAGCTTAGTCACTGCAAGATACAAGACCCTTTGTCTCTTAATTCCTTTCTAAAGTTCAAAAAGCCCACCATTTTGGGCTTGGTCACTGCCTCTTCAGCCCTCAAAGGACAATTTTAAAAAGTATGGCCTTTAGTTGCAAAAAAAGTTGTTGATTCCTGTTATTAAAGTTAAAGTAGGCATAGTTCCTTTATTTAATTATCTTAGCAAAGGTATTTATCCACCTGCAGTTTTTGTATGTTTTTTTCTCTCTCATGGAATGACAGCTATCTTTGTTTTTTATATTTTCACCTTTGTAAATCAAAGTTATTGACATAGCTGACAAATGAAGTTCAGCATCACTGAGTTGACACAAGATATATATGACCAGTTAGATGCCTCCTAATAAAACAAAGGGTTTAAGGTCTTATATTTATTGTAACTGATGTACTTAAGCTCCATTGCACTTTTTCCTCGTTTAAAAACAATTCTAAACTGAAATGCCAAGGAGGAGAAGTCAGTTGATGTTTCATCAAGAGAAGCTAAAGGTTAGCAGCCTGTTTCCTGATAGCTCAAAGTCTCTCTTTGTTTTAGGATAAGATATCCACAAAGGTTTAGACAAGCTGACATGTCCTTCCAACAGATATCAGAATATGTATGCCCAGGTACATGGGTTTCCGGGAAGAACCCTTCTTAAATGGGAAAAACAGAGCAGAGACAGAAAAAAAGCTTGAATGTTTTCATCCTGGTATCTCACTGGACCATCTGCAGGGGTTAGAGACAGGAGGTGTTGTTTTGTAAGGATTCCACTTCTTCCTCAGTAGACAGTTCCAGACTGTGATGGTGGGGGATTAGAGGTCACCTCCATGGCCCCTGATGTGTCCTCTGTTCCCTGTTCTTTAACTTCTACATGGAGCCATTAGGAGAGGTTACCCAACAGTCTGGGATGCTTCATCATCAATGTGCTGATGATACCCAATTATGCATCACTTCCCTGGACTATGAGGAAGATGCTGTCAATGTCGCTTCCCAGGGTCTGGAAGTTGTCAGGGTCTGGGAGAAGAAATAGGCTGAAATTGAATCTTAGTAAGTCTGCATCAAAGGTTTTCTGTCATCATCAGAAGTGTTCCTTGACACTATCCATCAGGGAGCAAGTTCACCACTTGAAGTCCCTTCTGGACTGATTGTTCCTCCTGGAACAACAGTGGAAGTGATAGTCCCTGAGAGCTTGGCCAGTGAGTCAGTTGCAACCCTACCTGGGGCAGGAAGATTTTGCCAGAGTAACTCATGCTCTGATCGTCATGTAGCTGGACTACTGAACAATCTTCACTTGGGTCTGCCTTCAAACATACTCAGAAACTACAATTGATCTTAAGTGCAACAGCTTAGGTATTCTAGGTTTTCTCATTGGGAATATTTAATCCTAGTTTTACTGTCTGTTGGATTCCAGATACAATTTAAGATGTGGTTTTAACTTACGAAGGCATTTGTGGATTGGCAGCTGGATCGTTCCAACCAGTATTAGCCCAACCAATTCAATTGAATAGAAACAAACTGCTTAAATTTTGGGGAGTTCTAGGGGCTAAGGCAAGAAAGCACTGGTTTTTTCCCTATAGGGATGCTCCTTCTCTGGAACAGCCTCCCCCTCTCCCCCCACTGATCTTTTAGAAACTTTTAAAGACACTATTGTTTTGGACAGCTTTCTTTTGATTTTATCATATGTTCATTTTTTATTCTTTGTAGTTTTCTGTTTGAGTGGTGTTGTTTTACTGTTTTATAATTATAATACGGTGGATGTTTTATTTGGTTTCATACTCTGTGAAAAGTGCCAAGAGCCTCTGGATTGTGGTGGAGTAGAAATGTGGACCAAAAATAAATAAAAATAAATAAAACTTGTGTTCCACTCTGCAAATAATAACATTGCCTGTTTGCCTATGTTTATATTCTCTTTAACTATTTCTGAAAGGAGCATATACTACAAGAACATCAAAGTCTTCAGTAGACTCTCTCTCTTTTCCTCTTTGAACTCTGCAATGTTTGGACTAATCTTGTTGCATGTAATTATGTTTTCCTTGTGTACTACAAGGATGTGCTGACTTGGAAGCTTGGGAAATGAAGTTCCACATATCTGAAGAACAAGACATTAGAGAAGGCTGCCCTTATCTTGTTGTAAAACAAGACTGTTGAAATGGTTCTCTCTTTACTCTTCAAATATTTCTCCATCATTTTTTTTCTCTATTGATTAGGACCTACATCTAATATATCTCTGCATCTGCATGTAATACATATTGAAAAATATATTATCTAATAATTATAATAATGTTATTGCAAAATATATAGTAACTTCTTTCTAATAAAGGGTGCTAAAAACATTGAGGATCATTCCTATATGGATCAATCCTACATTGACTGCTTATGTAGAAGTATCAGATTAAGGGAAACATTAACAGAAACAAGACTCAGCCTTCAGATTGTTAATTCTTTGCTGAGAAACTGGTCAAGAAAAGACCACATTCCAAGAAAACATTCCCAAAGCATGGGTGGCCTGAAGGGAGATTGACCACGGAGATATCCCAGCCAAGTAAAACTGTATTTGCTGGACTTTAAAACCCAGGAAGAAGCCTTAGGCTTCCTAATCTTGCTGTCAATGCCCTCTCAGAAGATACTGATGGTTATGAATTGATGAATATCTTGTGACACTTAGCTCTGGTCGACCACATTCTGAGTCTCCAGCTCAGTGCAAAACCCAAACATCTGACAATCCCTTTCCTGCTACTTTCTTATTTATTTATTTTATTTTATTTTATTACATTTATATACCGCCCTTTCCCGAAGGACTCAGGGCGGTTTACAGGATAATTAAAAACACAAAAATATAAAAGTTAAAAACAAATTAAAATAAATTATAATAATCCCTGTATTAATTAAAAAAAAACCCAATTGGACTAAATTAAAATTAAAAATTCTCAGCCTGGGGCAGAGAGCTCGAAGAGCCAGGTCTTCAGGTCCCGACGAAATGAACGGAGGTCGGGGGCAGTCCTCAACTCCACCGGCAGCTGGTTCCAAAGGGCAGGCGCACCCACAGAGAAGGCCCTACCCCTGGGTGTCATCCGCCGGCAATCTCCCACCGGCGGCACCCTGAGAAGACCCTCCCTGTGGGACCGCACTGGACGAAGGGAGCTTGATGCCGGCAGCAGGTGTTCCCTCAGATATCCCGGACCCAAGCCATTTAGGGCTTTATAGGTCATCACCAGCACCTTGAATCTCACCCGGAGGGCAACCGGAAGCCAATGCAGCTCGCGGAGTAGAGGTGTTACATGGGAGTATCGGGAAACCCCCATCACAACTCGCGCGGCCGTATTCTGCACCAGCTGAAGCCTCCGAGTGGTCCTCAAGGGCAGCCCCATGTAGAGAGCGTTGCAGTAATCTAAACGGGAGGTCACGAGCGCATGAGTGACTGTGCGTAGGGCATCTCGGTCCAGATAGGGTCGCAACTGGCGCACCAGGCGAACCTGGGCAAAAGCCCCCCTGGTCACGGCTCCTATATGATCTTCAAAATTGAGTTGTGAATCCAGGAGGACGCCCAAGTTGCGAGCCCTATCAACGGGGGGTAACACCTCACCCCCCATCGTTAGAGATGGAATAATTTGGTTAACCCGAGATGCCGATATGCACAGCCACTCAGTCTTGGCGGGATTGAGACGAAGCCTGTTTCTCCCCATCCAGACCTGGACCGCCTCCAGACAACGGGACATCACGGAGAGGGCATCTTAGAAATATAGGAAGCTATTTTATATTGAAGCAACCCCATGGTCTTTCTAGCCTTGTGTTTTACCACTTCACTAACTGGTACGGTAGCAGCTGCCTCTTTCAGATGAAGCCTTTCCAATTCAGAAAAAATATATCAGCTATTGGAACTAGAACTTGCTTAGCTATTTTATTTTTGAAATGCTAACTCAGGGCTTTTCAACCAGTGGTATGGGTACCACCTGTGGTACATTGGCACCTGGCAGGTGGTACGCAACCATCCTAGAAAAGCGGTAGCGGGGGAGGGGGATGAGCAGAACCGGTGCAGCACTGCACAAGCCTGAGCGAGAGACAGCTGCAGCTGCAGGGCTGTCAGGACTCAGTGGAAGCACCAGGATCAGCGCCAGGATCCAGCTGGAGCTCGGTGCTGATCCTGGTGCTTCTGCTGAGCCCTGAATAAGCACCAATCAGCTGGAAAGCAGCACTGATCCTGGCACTTCTTCTGAGCCTAGAGGAAGCGCTGATCAGCTGGAATGTTGCAGTATTTCCAGGGTCTTGTGATTTACATTCAGATGCTTGGCAACTGATTCATATTTATAATGGTCACAGTGTCCCAGGGTCATGTGAAGAGACCAAAACCTGCTGCAACCACCCAGCAGAGGGGGGGGAGGGAAATAAAAATCAAACACACACACTCCTGCTGCCAATCCTCAACAGAAATGAAATGAAAATGAAAACCTCGGAGGAAGAGCGCTGCCAGGTGGGCAGGCAGGTGTCTTGCTCAGCTGTGGCTTGGGGGGCACTTTTTTCAGTGCCATTGTAACTTTGAACAGTCACTAAGTGAACTGTTGTAAGTCGAAGACTACTTGTACTTCATCACTTTTTTCCTTTTTTTTTTTTTGGTCATCAAGTTTTTGACACCTTGGTAGGTAACTGGTGGTACTTGGATATTTCATAGTACAATGAGTGAAAATGTTGAAAAGCCTTGTGCTAACTAAACTTTATGACTAATCATAATCCTAGGCAAATGCTATGAAAATATGTCTAATTGACCTGGTTTTGTGTGGTAGTGACTGGTTGTGGACTTGCAAATTCTCTGCAACCCCACGACTACTTTCACCCTGCCAGGGGACCCTAGATAGGTCTAAGTCACCCTGGAGAGGTGACAAAGAAAGAATGGTGCTCCAGCGCGCCTGGAATGGCAGCAGCCATTTTGTTCAACTTGGGGAAAGCCTTCTGACCTGACAGGAGAAAGGCTGGCCTATATTGCATCAACCAGCCCAAGCTATGGATTTAAACTCAGGGCTAGTTTATAGCTACTAGCAACTGAAGTCCAAAAGCACTAACCAGCACAACTGTGAACAGCCTGCTTGAAACTGGGTGAGGAATTCGATCTTCTCTTTTTGTTCTCTTTCTTGATATGAGTAATATAAAAAAAAGTTGAAATGACTTAGATAAATGAAATGTTTTAGATATTTAAATGTGATTGAATTTAAGAAAATTATAATGGATAAAAATGTTTTGAATAAGAATTAAAGGACTAGAAAACTAGATTTATTAAATGGAATGTTTAAAGATTAAACATGTTTTTAATTATGGTTAAAAAGAATAAGAAATTTAAGAAATAAATACATATTAGCTTAGGAGGGGTATATATTTTAAGTAGTATGTTATTTTCATGCTTCTTTACTCTTGGTTTTCTTTTCTTTTTCTACTATTTTATCTATTCCTTAAGAAATGTAAAAGCGTGAGATGGTTCGTATGGAAAAATAGAGCTAAATTCTGAAATGTAATTAATTTTTGAGGAAATCTTAACCAGTAAGAATATCTAGAATTTGGTGGGAGAAACAAATTAAAATAAGGACTGTAACAGGATCTATGATGGCAACCAGAATGATTGGATAGAAAAGAAATATTATATTGATGTGATTATTATTTTAGGACTATTGGGGAAAAAATATATTTAATTGTTATCTATCAAAACAATAAGAATTGTATTAACTCAATGTTTGCAAAAGAGGATATGTTGGGAAAAGAGGAAATCAACTAAAACTATTATGTGGATTATGGATTATAGAAATCAGTTGTTAGTGATTGTTTTACAAATGTAACCCAGACAACACACTGTTCGACAATTATTAAGTGATTTATGTTTTTTTTTTAAAAAAAATCAATAAAATATATTACCAAAAAAAAAGGAAATATGTCTAATTGTCATAGCCATGAAGTCTTAATTAGCACACATGTCTCTTCAGGCTCAAAGTTAATGATTAAAGAAAAGACATGAGCCATGGTGGTGCAGTGACTAGAAAACAGTACTGCAGGCTATTTCTGCTGACTGCCGGCTGCCTGCAGTTTGGCAGTTTGATTCTCACTGGCTCAAGGTTGACTCAGCATTCCATCCTTCCAAGATCAGTAAAATGAGGACCCAGATTGTTGAGGGCAATATGCTGACTCTCTAAACCGCTTAGAGAGGGCTATAAAGCACTGTGAAGTGGTATATAAATCTAAGTGCTATTGCTATTGCTATTCTCTGTTTCTGGCAGATATCCTGCAACCAATTTTTCAAAACCAATTGCATAGTCTATGATGAGCACACTCACGATCATGGACCACTAGCCCTCCAACAACCTCCTTCCATTAGATCTTCAGTTGATCCATTTAGGGTTTGCTCCTCCACTTTCACTTTTACCACCAATTGGAAGCTGCTTTATATCCAGCCAGACCATTCTGTAAACAAAGAGGGATGAAACATTCCTTAAGTTCTGAGAAATATGCTTGTCTTTGGAAGAAATTCAGGCAGCTTCTTCATAATTTTTTGGGATTGAAGAAGGAAGATGGTAAAGCACAATCAGGCTTGCAATTTTCTTTTATCATATAGCATATTTCCAATTTATAGTTCTAGTTTTCTAATGGAGTCTGTTTCCTAAACTGATCTACCTGAAGGGCTGGCAAGATGGTACCTACTGGTGCCAATGGCAATCTTATATTTCAAACAAAGGTCTTTTGCAGAAGCAGAGATATTGGTTAGGATATATTCAAACCAACTCCTGTAAACCTCAGCAATTCCCTTCCAATAAACGGTACTTAAAGGTAAAGGTAAAGATTCCCCCGCACATGCGTGCTAGTCGTTTCCGACTCTAGGGGCCGGTGCTCATCTCCGTTTCAAAGCCGAAGAGCCAGTGCTTGTCCGAGGACATCTCCGTGGTCATGTGGCCGGCATGACTAGACTCCAAAGGCGCACGGAACGCTGTTACCTTCCCACCGTAGTGGTCCCTATTTTTCTATTTGCATTTTTTACGTGCTTTCGAACTGCTAGGTGGGCAGAAGCAGGCCCTCACTCTCCTACGCGGCACTCGGGATTCGACCTGCCAAACTGCCGACCTTCTGATCAACAAGCTCAGCGTCTTACCCACTGAGACCTAAGTACCTTTTTTTACTACTTCTCTCTCTTTTTCTTTTTCTTTTTTGCCAAACCCTGGGCCTCTAAATCTTTCCTTGCTTAAAGTTTCTAAGTAAGCCCTATCTCAGCAGGTGACAGCACTTGCCTAACATCATCAAGGCTTGGAAACTAAACAATTAATGCCTAATTTATATTGGGATGGAAGCCCACCAGGTGTAATGATAAATCGCAGAAATCTTCAGGAGACAAGTCAGAAGAAACTGACAAATTGCTTTCCTATTGCCGAGAAAAATGTACAGGTACATTTAAGGATTTACCACAAGTGAAACTCAATCTGAAGACCTATTTTATTTTTATTATTTATTTTATTAGTTGACCAGTAGTTAGGCCATCCTGTCCTTTTCAGCAGGTCTTTTTCTTTTAATGCTTATTTTGAAGATAGCTTGTTCAACACTCTCCAAAAATTGGCAGCAAAATTCCTGTCTCTTTCAGCAGCATGGAAAGAACAAACTGTTATTGCAGATGAATGGTGTCAAGTTTACCCTACTGGCACTAATTAAATCATAGTAAACAAAAATTATCTTGCCTTGGTAAACAAAACAGCTAACAACTCTTTCTTGTGCCTCTTGAAACTGCTGTCCACTCTGTCCAAATAATGAATCACTGAAATCCCCGTTCCCCATTGCTGGTAGAAAATATGGAACATGCTTACATAATCAGTTACCAACAATACCACATGCAAAACCATTAATTATAGCAGGGAAACAGCTATGGATAGAATATCCAGCTAAATGAGAAAGGTTCAAATATTGCCTTGGAGTAACAGAGCACAAGTGTACAATATTTTCATCTTTTCTTATACTTCTGTCTTAGAAAAACGTAGGTGCTTTAAGTGCATAAACTAAACTGTCAGTATTTGATTTGTCAAATATTTATATGGCCCACCTTTTTCCCTGGTACATTACTCCAGAAATGCAAAAAGAGGAAGAACAATGGTTTCTTGGGAATCATCATCACTACTTTTTAGAGGAAATCATACTTATTCATCCAAAGCTATTGAGCAGACTTCAGCACTTTTTCTTTCACAATAAAATGCTGTTAAAGTACCAGCCTTTAATAATATGGAGAGATTTATTGTGGGAACTTTTAATCCCAATTTTCTGAGCAATTGTTTTATTGCTTCCTGTTAAGTAAAACTAGCAATAATTAAAGTCTTGTTTAAGTTAATAATCCATTTCTGTTGTTAAGAATTGGAAATAATTCAAAAACTTTATATAATATTTTATTATTTTTAATTAAATAACTCCTATTTTCACTGATAATAGAATTACCATTGTCCTTTGATATTTTCCTTTTTCTTACTTCCCTTCCACAATCAAAACCCTGGGCAATGTAAAATGTATAATTATTAGAGTTATAAGAACAATTCAAAAGAAAACTATAAGTAATGAATGACAATAAAATTACCAAATAGCCTATAAGGAAAAACAGTACAAAAATATACACCAAGGAGCCAGATCACAAATCACAGATCCTGAGAACCTGCTGAAAAAGCTAGGTTTTCAAGGGGAAAAGAAATCCAAGAGGGTTGAGGCCATATCAACTTCTCTTTCAGAAAGCAGGCATAGCTAAGAGAAGACCTATTCCCAATGTCCTACATGATATCACTGCTTTTCCAACATCTTAGGCAACAAACAAACCTTGTCAGATCTTCCAAATGTGAAGAAATAATAGGAGAAAGGAACTAAGGAGGAAGAGAAGAAAGAGAAATTTCTTTCTTTCTTTCTTTCTTTCTTTTTCTTTCTTTCTTTCTTTCTTTCTTTCTTTCTTTCTTTCTTTCTTT
>JAKJMR010017842.1:263260-293303 GCA_024449315.1 Daboia siamensis
TCTTTCTTTCTTTCTTTCTTTCTTTCTTTCTTTCTTTCTTTCTTTCTCTTTTAAAAAATAATTGGAAATTATCAGGTTACAAAGCAACTTTCCAGATTCCAACTTTATCTTTATTTGCAGAAATCCTTTTATAATTTACAAAGGCATTATTAGAAAACCAAAATAGTAAAAAATATGTTTTCTTTTGAAATGTACCATCTTCCCAGAAAGAGAAAAACCAGGGTATGGGGGAGGGGGTGGAAAGGAACATCAATAGGCAGATGGAATAGTTGTGAGATTGGTTTGCATGATGCTTTGGATGGATTATGTCTGAACACTCCCATTCATGCCCATCGTGACAGTCATTTTTGAATAATATCCTCCATGGTAATTATATTATGAGAACATCATAAAATAGAGGTCATTTTAAATGCTAACCTTGTTACATGAAGGGATTTTTTTTGTTAATGATTTGACTTCTTCAGTGAAGAATGCATGAAATTGGCCTGTTAGTGAAGCTCTAACACAGACATGTCAAACACAAGGCACGGGGGCTGGATTCGGCCCGCGAAGTGGTTTCATGCGACCCGCGATGCCATCCTGGAAACAGTGAGGGAACGGCTCCCATTGCCTTGGCCCTGGCCCAGAGACCCTCCTTCCACCAAAGACCCTCAGATCTGTCCCACTTCTGCCCAGGCCCCCATAGGCACCCTTGATGCGAACGATGTAGAGCTGGCCACGCCCACCCAGTAGGCCATACGTACTCTAGCCACGCCCACTCAGTAGGCCACGCCCACCTAGGGCACACCCACCCAGCCCCCTGAGGGCAACCGCAATGCTAATGTGGCCCTCAATGAAATTGAGTTTGACACCCCTGCTCTAACACATCTCAGGGCAGCAAACCAAACATAGCTTGATGCCTTTCCTGGTGCCTCATTATCCACTGTTTAGTGATAGATTTGACTCTGCCTACTGTGTAGCTAGAATTATATTGGAATTGATTTACCTAACATAGAGTTAAGGTATGTCTCTGGGAATTATAATCTTCCATGTTTCAGAGGTTGGACCCATGCAATTGGCACACATAGTTAGGTAACCCAGGAACTGTTAATAACAGGATAAGACAATATTTAAACATTTCTTATAATGTCATAGAGATGCTGGTGAATGGACATATGTTTAATAACTCCCTATATCAAAATTCAGTTAGAGAATGCAGCAGAAAGATCTCACTCCAGAAACAATGGCATCTAAGTCGGGTAAAGGAGACCTAATGCCAGAAGCTCTCTTTGCCTAGCCCCTCTAGATCAGTCTTAGAAATTTCTGGTCCTTGAGATACTGATGAACTATAGCTTCTAGGAATCTGAGTTAATGTAACTATTAAGAAGCTGGGAATTGCATATCAGAAACATCTAGACTGCCATTGCTTCCATCCTCCCGCTGCGAACAGTTACAAGTTATTGGATAGACAAAGTCATTTTTTGCACTTTATATTTACAAAGTTAGCACCCTGAAGGAACGTAGGCTAGACTCACTCTCACCAGTGTGCTAACTTTGTTAAGAAACACATTCAGACTTGACGTTTTCTCAATTTTCTAAGGTGGCTTAGTCCAACAAAAGGTAGATGTTGTTGTAGTTTTCTGCTCCTAAGAATTAATTTTCTGATTTAACTATTTCCTGTTTCCTCTTTGTTTTTAAAACACTCCATCATGTTCCCACTTTGAGATGATTCATGGCTGTTTCAATCATTCCCATGTTCACTTGCTGAAAGATGCAAAACAAAATTTGATTTACATGTACTGAAACAATAGAAAGCTTTTTCCGTAGTAAGTAAAACTCCTGGGTAGCTGCTGGTTTAGCTGAACTTATGTCAACAGAGTATAGCTTGAATCTGACCTTAGCTCTTGTTCCAGGTAGATACAGGCTAAATCTGGAATCAGTCCTGCCAAGATATTTCGCATGACCTTGACTGCAAGAGCACATGCCAAATATGTGACATTTATTTTTTACTTTGACCAAAAAATATATATAAACAAACAAAAAACCCTATGCACAACTTCCTTTTATTATCTGGAGATAATACAGCAGCAGTTCTTCAAATCCATTTTCCCAAATGTCAAAAATAAGTAACTAGTAAAATGTGCCTTAATGTTTATCTCCAGACAGATGACCCAAGAGGAAGTCTTTGTTCTTTGTAAAGGATCTTGCAATTTGGAAACAAAATGGCTACCTTTATTTTCCTGATAAAATGTGAAACATTTCAGTAAGTTAATGATCGGGTGTAGTTGAACATATGACTATCTGAACAAGAGGAAAATAAATGTTAGTGTATCACAAATTTTAATTTAACAGTGTATCACAAATAGTTATCTCTGATTGATAAACTAACACCTGGCCAGGTAAGAAAGCTCTAGCCATTTTACATGTGTGTAGATATCAATGAGGGTGCACTTTAAAAGGCAATAACACATCCATTTCCCCCATGTCTACAGTCATTTGTATATGTATATCTTCTCCATCTCCTTAGCGAAACAGGTGATTCAAAAGTGGCTTTCCAAACAGATAATTATGGCTATCCTCCTCCTCCTCCTCATCATCATCATCCTCATCATCATCTATCCTGCTACTACTTGATTATGTGCCATCATTTGACTCCTAGCAACTACATAAATAGATTTTCTCCATGTCAAACTTTCCCTAATCTAGTCTTTCAGTCTTCCATTGTTGCACTAATCTCCAACGTATACCATTCACCTTGCTGCTGGTCATTCTCTTCATTTTTCCTTCTATTTTTCTCAGCCTTAGAACTTTTTCCAGCTTTGTATGATGTATCCAAAGTATGATATTACTACTACTACTACATATTTATCTTATATTTCTTCTTGGTGTTCAAGTTGACACAAAAAAGAAGTGGTCTCTCTTCCTTTTATACTATCACAACAGCCTACAAGAAAAATGCTGATTGATAAAGTAAGTTCCATGAACTTGAACCAAATCTACCTAGACTTAAGCCCAATATTTTAATTGTTACATTGTACTGGATTTAGTGTAATCCTGGTTGTTAAGGCATTTCAAACAAATCATGGTTTAAAAATGGGAGTTAGCATGATTTATTTTTTATTTTTTTATTTTATTACATTTATATTTATATTATATTTTATTTTATTACATTTATATTCCGCCCTTCTCCGAAGACTCAGGGCGGCTTACAAGCTTAGCAGTATGAATGTATGAATCCTATCAATCATTTCCCCTGCACTTGTCAGGACAATATTTTTGTAAGTTGATCTTTAGAGTGCCAAAGATCTTGCTGACATTTTCCATTCTGCAGCAAGTACAAGCAGTATCTTAAGACCATCACGAGAAAGACATATTTTCCAAGTGTCCTGCTAAGATTTTTTTTAAAGCTTTCCTCCCTCTCCAAAAAGAAGGAGTGGCTACTCTGCCTTTCAGCGTGCTTCAACTGTCTTTGGAATTTCCCTTGGTGTTTCTGAACTTGCTTTATTATTGGAAATAGCAGAAAAAAGCTTGAATAGGAATAATTTTTCTGCACTTTAATGGACTACATGATTGTATCAGCTGCTGAAAAAAACCATGGAATGTCTTTGGGAGGTTGGCACACAGCTACCCTGGTGGGAAAGATTTTTCTTTCTATGTTTTGGAAAGAATTCTTGTTTGAATGCCTATGAAAACATGGGTGGAACCACAGGCAGCAAGAAAACTATCTTGGTTCTCTTCCCACTCAGATACAGAATAACATAATTCTCAAAAAGGCTGCTTGGCTCAGTTTCTAAATAGCACTCAATATGCAGTTAACAATGCAGTAAATGCACATTTGAATGTGAGTGATTGTATCTAATTTTGCATGATTGAATCAATATGCAAACAAAACATAGACATCCTTCAGAATAAGCCCTTTTGCAAATATGTTCATATATTAAAAAAATAATATATAAAAATATCTTATATATGAGAAAATTAACTGAAAACAATGTGGACATTATCTAAAACTGCAAATCAATATAGTTGGAGAATTGCGCATTGCAATTTTCAAGCTAGTATAAGAACTGACTGAATCACATTAATGAATGGGAAATGGAGAAATAGAGAAACTAGATCTACAATCTACAATTGATAGATTTACAAACATAAGAAAAAATCTATATTGAGAGATTTTTATCAATTTTAGTTCAGGTTTTGCACACTGATCCTGGTCTAGGGCTTGTCAATGAATACTAGAATAATTCTTTCTCTGTCACAGCCAGTTATGGAGATGGTGGAGTTTGACTGTAGAGCATGTTGCTTATGGAGATTGGCCTAAGATGAATCCATAATATACACAGACAAAGATATAGGAGATATGAGTTGTAGTCCACCAAAATCAAGAAGGGATTTTAGATAGCAATGGGATCTCTCATTTTATTTAGCTGCTTTCACAAATGAAGTGAATTGGAATGAAAGTATGTGTGTATGCTTTACCCTTACAGGTTCCAGTATTTGAGAGGCTGCCCCAAAGAAAAGGGGGTCAAATTATTCTCCAAAGCACTAGAGGGCAAGATAGGAAACAATGGTTGGAAACTGATCAAAGAGAGAAGCAACCTGGAATTAAGGAGAAAGTTCCTAACACCGAGGACAATTAACAAGTGGAATAGCTTGACTTCAGAAATCACTGGAGGTTTTTAAGAAGAGACTGGACAGTCACTTGTCTGAGATGGCATAGGGTCTCCTGCTTGAGTGGAGGGCTGGACTAGAAGACCTCCAAGGTCCCTTCCACCTCTATTCTATTGTATTACTCTGTCCCTCTCCACAGCTTTTTATTGACTTATTTGATAACCATACAAAACCATCCCCTTCAATTATTCACATATATACAGTTTCTCCATGCAAAGATAAGCCCTGTTTGGCATAAATGTGTGGTCCCATAGCCAAAAATGTCACTGGGAGCATGGTTGACCATGAATGGTGGTTGGCCTTTGTTAGCTCTGGTACCTACAGATATATTCATTTATCAAATCTACATCAACCTGCAAATACTTCTAAGCTTTTGCTGAATGCTGAATAAATTGAATTAATTTATTCATACTTAATTGGTTTATTCATTCTTTTTGGGGAAGGATACTAAAACTGTGAAATTTTAAGCAATGAGAAAGCCACATTGTCAGTTGGCAACAAAATAAAAATATCTGGAGACTGATGGTCTCATTGCCCATTGTAGAAAAAAAATTCCTCTCAACTTCTGCTTATAGTTTAAGTGGTTTATCTGATAAACAAGAACATTCCAGATAAGTCTCTCTAGAGTCCATTATTTTTAATATTTGACATGGTAAAGAGATGTGATTCTTTTTACCATGTGAGTAGATGCTCCCATCACATATAATTTTCCTGCATATTTAACTCTTAGTTCCTTCTTCTGCTTTTCTCAGTTGGATTCATTTCAGATTTGAGAAGACTTCACAATATTTCCAGGAGTTTCTGTGGGAGTTTAGAAAAATCAAGGCAGTGGCCACAACTATGTCCAACCCTACCGCACTCACTCCCTAAAAAATGAGGATTATCCAGTCATAACTATCATCTTGATTTTTAAAATCTCAACCCATCCCATACAGATGCCCCTGAGTAATTCATGAATGTGGAGCCATATTTAAAACTTTCTGAAGTGATCTTGAACAACTTTGGGATTACTGAGCATTAGGGTCAATGTATGAGGTTAGTTTTTAAATTCAGCCACCCAACATGGAAGATGAAGCTGAGGCCCTCCTATCAATCTCAAACAACTCCACCTTGTCTTCTCTTTTTAGACTGCAATTCCTAATAGCAATTTTATTAACTATTAGTTTAAATAGTTTTTTTCATTGGAATAATAATAATAATAATAATAATAATAATAATAATAATAATAATAATAATAATAATAATAATAATAATAATAATATAATTTCTATACCGCCCTTCTCCCAAAGGACTCAGGGCGATGTATAGGGCAATAAATACAATAAAAAATACAATGTACAAAAGTTAAGAAAGAATTAAATAATGTAGCCCAATTACAATAAAATGGGAGCGCACTGGACGAAGGGAAGTTGATGCTGGCAGCAGGTGCTCCCATAGGTGCTGTTTCCACTCCAAACTCACCGACAGCAGGTGAGTTAGAACCCAGAAACTTTGAGTTTAGAACATGATTCAGGATCCAGAAATTCCTCTGAATGTGAGTCTCTGAGTTCATTTTTGTTCTGAAGAAGTTCCCAGTTTCCATATTGAGCAAGAGGAATTATTCACATCCCTCTAAAAGTGCAGTTTGTACAAATGCTTTGTTTGTCTTAGGAAAGATTTTTCCCAGAATAAAAGTCACTAGAATGTTGCTGCTTTAAGAGCAAATAGTCATCAAAATAACTTGCCACAGTAGTTTTGTTCTTTGACTTTATGTTAAATTAATTTCATAAAAGTTCTAAAAGTGTGTTTTATTTTATTTTATTTTATTTATTTTATACTGGGGAAAGGAGACGTTTTGCTGCCAGTAAATAATAATCAGGCTGGAAGGAATACATGAATTGTTATGTGTCAAGAGACCAGCACTGAATTCTGAAAAGCCAAACATTCATAGTCAGAGTAAACAAGTAAAGAGCATTTAAATATTCTACTTAAGCAGAAAAAGATGGCACACATTCTGTCCATGTTTGCTTACTGATAACTATCTTTATTCTCTAGAATCTATCTGTCCCAAATCTTCTTTTGATGTTGAAGGAGGTCTTTGTAGAGTCTTCTAAAAGTCCAACCAACCAGCAACCAAAGGGTGGTTGTTGTGGGGAACAAAATACAACAGAATAAAATAGAAGGGAACACAGTGTTTTGAGAAAACATCCGATAAATATTGAGGAAAGACTGGTAGTGGTAAGGTTGCATTGAAATGGCCTTTTTATATTTGCCAGCCTGTTGGACAGCAATGGAACAATATGACATTTTGAGAACCATTTATCTTGCCCAAGAATTAAATGGACATACTTACAGACAGAACAAGTCCTATAAATTAGTGGCCACCAATCTTTTTGGCACCCAGATGGGTTTTGTGGAAAACAATTTTTCCATGGACTGGGGAGGGATGCTTTTGGTTTTGGTTGCTTGCCCTCCTCTTACCTCCAGCTGTGTGGCCCAGTTCCTAATAGGCCATGGACCAATGCCAGTCCATGACCCAAGCATTGGGGACCCTTACTTTAGATGGAAAACTGGTGATCAATATTTTGCATAAAGTATTGATGTGGATTCAATTCCTTATGCACTGGTCACTAAACAATTTTGCTTCTCTGGAATTCTTCTCCCAGGTTCTTGGCTATTTTGTCCCAAAAGATTTTCAGTCTCAGCCCTTAATTTCTTGGTACACTGTATTTTACCAGCACTGCTGTAGGTTCACACTATCCAGTGCTTGTCAATCTTGGCTACTTTAAACTGTGTGGACTTCAACTCCCAGAATTCTATAGACAGTGGGATTCTTTTTAATTCCTTCATTTATTTTACTTCATTTTTCAGGTTGGCTTTGAGCAGAATGATCCACGGGGAAATGACTTAAAATAGATCTTCCTGTCTGTCACATCACATTTCGCAAAGTGTTTAGGCAACTATGACAGGAATAAGAACATAGAGACAATCCAAAGGGACATTGTGTACACACAACTGAAAGCCATAATGTAATTTGTGTACTTTTCGACATAGAACTGTGAGTAATCTCAGTATGACATTTAGAAGATGATCTGAATAGAAGGGCATCCAATCCCCGGGCCAAGCAAACTAGTGAAGCCCCACCCACATATGTGTGGGATGCAGACAGCATGTGAAACCATGTTTCCTCTGATCTGCTGAAAATGCTGCTGTCCTTGGAACCAATCTCAGGTGGCCAAAAGGTTGGGGGCCACTGCCCTAATGCACATTTTTTTGGGGTGGGAGGTAGGAAGCCCTGCATGTTATTCCAACTAAAACTGCAAAGAACACAGTGAAGTTATATGTGCTAACCCAGCCTTTCTCGATGCCCTCCAGATATGTGTAAACACAACTCAAATCCTGCCATCTTGGAATTATGACCTGATACTTCTGGATTATGGCCTAATGTTTCTGGAACCACTAAGCTGGTGAACACTGTGCTAGGTCACCTTATTTTATTTTATTTTTTACTGAAAAATATTGGGGTGGTTAAATATGTATTACAGGTACAGGAAGTCCTCTACTTATAAGAGTTCATTTAGTGACTGTTTGAAGTTACAATGGCATTATGATCATTTTTCACACTTTCAACCCTTGCAGCATCCCCATGGTCATGTGATCAAAATTCAGATGCTTGGCAGTTGACCCTTATTTATGACAGTTGCAGTATCCCAGGGTCATGTGATCACCTTTTCTGACCTCCTGACAAGCAAAGTCAATGAGGAAGCCAGATTCACCATGTTACTAATTTAACAACTGCAATGATTCACTTAACAACAATGGCAAGAAAGATCGTAAAATGGGGTAAAATTCACTTAACAAATGTCTCGCTTAGCAAAAGAAATGTTGGGCCCAGTTGTGATCATAACTCAAAGGCAACCTGTATAATTGATATAATCCACACTGCTCCAAACTAAGGAGACAACAACAATTTGATGAGGGTGAGGTTGCAGTAATAAATGCATATAATTCTGAAAGTATAAAGTGTTGATTTTGGCTGAAGCTTTCACTGAACAGCGGGAGAAAGACCGGAAGCTCCTGCTGTTTCCTTTGCTTCTCAGAATACATTCTCTTGCAACCTTTACTTGGATGGATTCCCTGTCGGCCTGCAAACCCAGCCTGAAATAAATGAAATTAGATTTTCCTTTTCTTCTCTACGTGCCCCTCACCTGATTGTTTCAGCTTTTAGTTTTGCTTAATCAGTACTATATCCCTTCCACAAGGATACATTTGTGATTGCAAAAAGAAAATGAAGGGTTACTGAAGTTCAGGAAGCTGCATCTTGCATTAAGAGTAATTGGCAAAGATAAGCACAGAAACCATAAATGACTTTGGTTGCCTTGCTTTAAAAGAACAATGGGTGTGGACTGTCCAAGTGAAAAATAAAAATGGTTTAATTTGGAATTATTGGATATCTCTCAAGTTAATTAACCCAGGTCCCAGTTAAGGAGTAGGAGAAAAAGACTCACTTTCGATGCATGCAGGCCTTTCCAGATAAAGACCCAAACCTACACAACAATGTTAAGAGGATCAAAAAGAACACAATACATGAACATAGATATGAAATTCATATATGAATAATAATAATTGGACATTGTCAGGCCCAAAGAAACAGGAATGACATATGGAGTTCCTTCTGAGTGGTATTTTTATTGTGGTTCGGTCATAGAAAGAATCTTGCCTAAAGCAATTATCTGCATTACTATAGAGGTACTGCTAGGGAGTGTCTATCCTTGCTTTCTAAGCACTAAGGAGAAACTTTCTAACCTTGAGAACAATTAACCCAGGGGTGTCAAACTCAATTTCATTGAGGACCGCAACAGCATTGCGGTTGCCCTCAGGGGGCCGGGTGGGTGTGGCCAGGGTGGGCATGGCCTACTGGGTGGGCGTGGCTAGAGTGCATATGGCCTACTGGGTGGGCATGGCCAGCTCTACATCGTTCGCATCAAGGGTGCCTATGGGGGCCTGGGTAGGAGTGGGACAGATCTGAGGGTCTCTGGCAGAAGGAGGGTCTCTGGGCCAGGGCCAAGGCAGTGGGGGCCGTTCCCTTACTGTTTCCAGGATGGCTTCGCGGGCCGCATGAAACCACTTCGCGGGCCGGATCTGGCCCCCGGGCCTTGTGTTTGACATGTCTGAATTAACCAATGGAATGCCTTGCCTTCAGAAGTTGTGAGTGTTCCAGCACAGAAGGCTTTTAAGAAGGGACTGGACAACCATTTGTCTAAAATGGTATATAGGGTCTCCTGGTGGAATAGAATAGAATAGAATAGAATAGAATAGAATAGAATAGAATAGAATAGAATAGAATAGAATAGAATAGGAATCTGGAAGGGACCTTGGAGATCTTCTAGTCCAGCCCCCTGCTCAAGCAGGACAACCTATACCATCTCAGACAAGTGATTGTCCAGTCTCTTCTTAAAAACCTCCAGTGATGGGGCACCCATGATTTCTGAAGGCAAGCTGTTCCACTGATTAATTGTTCTCACTTTTAGTAACTTTCTCCTTAATTTCAGGTCACCAAACTGATCTCTCTTTGATCAGTTTCCAACCATTGTTTCTTGTCCTGCCCTCTGGTGCTTTGGAGAATAATTTTATCCCCTCTTCTTTGTGGCAGCCCCTCAAATAGTGGAATACTGCTATCATGTCACCCCTGTTTCTTCTTTTCTTTAGACTAGCGAAACCCAACTCCTGCAATAGTTCTTCATATGATCCAGGCCTTGGATCATCTTAGTTGCTCTTCTCTGAACTTTTTCCAAGGTCTCAACATCTTTTTTGTAGTATGGTGACCAAAACTGGTTGCAGTATTCCAGGTGTGGTCTCACTAAGGTTTTATAAAGCGGTACTAATACTTTGTGTGATCTTGATTCTATGCCTGTTTATACAACCCAGGATTATATTAGCTTTTTTGGCGACGGCTGCACATTGCTGGCTCACAGTCTAGTGATCATCCACTAGGACTCCAAGGTCCCTCTCACAGTTATTGTTTTTGAGCCAGGTCTCCCCTAATCTGTACTTATATCTGTAATTTTTCCTGCCTAAATGTAAAACTTTGCTTTTCTCCACATTAAAATTCATTTTGGTAGATAGGGCCCATTGTCCCAGTTTGTCAAGATCTTTTTTAATCCTGAGCTTGTCTTCTGGGGTGTTGGCTATTCCTGCCAATTTAGTGTCATCTGCAAATTTTGTGAGCTCCCCTTCTGTTCTCTCATCTAAGTCATTGATGAAAATATTGAAGAGTGCTGGGCCTAAGACAGAGCCTTGTGGTACCCCACTGCTTATTACTATGCATGTGGTTGAGTCAAACTAGAAGATCTCCAAGATCTGGTCCAACTCTGTTATTCTATGTTCTATGTTCTCTTCCTGGCTACCAGACATTCTAAGCCAGACATGTCAAACTCGCGACGTCATGTGACATCGCACAACGTAGCGGAACTTTTTCTCCATTGCCGGCAATGGAGTGGGCGCGGTTTCCTGATGATGCATCTGGCCCATGGGCCAGCAGTTTGACACCCCTGTTCTAAACTCTGCTGTGTCTTTGCTCTCTGGGAAGGAGCCCCTTGCTCCTTTAATTCCACTACAACCTGCTGGTTGAGGCTAGTGGAAACTGTAGTCTGAAACCAGTGCACTAAGCCATGTTGGGAAAAGCTGTAACTGAGTTGCCACAAAGCAAGTCTAACACAGTATATTTGGACAAACATTCTTCATTTATTTCACTTCTCAAAAATGGCTCATTCTTTTACTTCATGCTTTTTCAAATCCATGCTTTGGACAGAATCTATACCTGATCAGATACCTTAAAATTGGCTGCTTCACATGTGCTGAGTGAAAGAGAGTTAAAACTGAGCAGGCAGAAACAGAACAAATAAAAATGAAATCACTCTGTGTTTGTGCCCTGCAATCTCATTTCTAACTTTTATGGCAAAAACAACAGTAGTGTAGGCCCACAATTGAGCAGTTTGAAGACTTTGTCATGCTAAGTCTTGCTAACCAAAGAACATATTCACTAAGTGAATTTCTAATCTATTTCATACAGAATCATGACAATAATAAGGCTCATTAAATAAAAAGCCAAACTTTTCACATCTTCAGAAATGTGTGTAATGTATTGGGCTTAACTGAAACACCACATGGTAAGCTGGAGCTAGCTAAGGTTCCCAGCACCTCAGACACCCTGTCTCCAGTGGTGTTATTGGCTGCTGCTAGGTGGCAATGGGTTGCTTTAAACCTATTGGCTGCCACCTAGGGGCCAGGCTATAAATTGCTGCAAGCTGCAGCCTAGTTCCCCAGTTCAGATCCTGCAAGCAAATAAACATGATCATTGCTGAACTCACTCGCCTCGTCTTCATTTCTGTGCAACGAACTCACTACACAACAGTGCGATTCTGCATGCAGTTAAGGTCAGGGACCTTAATCAAAGACTCTTGTTTTTGTTCTTCGTACTCTGAACACCTCTTTTCTAGATTATGATATGTCTGGTAAGTTACATCTGCGTAATACCCATTATTTGCTTAACAACCACTGTTAAAACAATCATAATATCAGGTCCAGCCATGTGGCAGTCTCTTATGACCATCATGATTTGTGACCAAAATTCCAGTCCTAATTGCAGTCATAATCAAGGACTACCTGTATCCTTGCTATATTGAGTATGGGAATATAATACTAAGAAATAATTTTAAAAAGTTCTTTTTATTTCCACTCAACTAGAAACAGAATATTACACTAGTAAAATGGAGAAGTTATTGCTACACTCAGACATACTGTATATACATATGTACACACTCATACACATATTGTACATGGACAGGTAATCCATTTTTTTACCCTCAGAATATCCCAGAACCACTCAAACAACAAAAAACATTGTATATGTGACTGATTTTTTTTCCTCATAAGATGGTTCTTAAACAATGAGTGTTTGAGATCTCAGTAGGCTTCTAGCACCTTAAGCTCACCAACTTACCTGCCCACCCACCAGTACTGGCCATGGCCTACTCTCTAGCGATACTATGTCATCAGTCAAAGTCCTGGGCCCTCAAAGGTGAAAGTGCACCCACATCTTGATTACAGGGGGATATTCACAAGTTATGGGCAAAGAATTAAGATGGTGGTCCACATGCTGCAATCAAGACTGTGCTCATTTCTATATGCAGCACACATGGCTGTTCAATCACACCATCTTGAATCTTGCAACCTGCAGACACCCCCCCCCCTACCTATCTCTGCTTTAGCATGCATGAACATCACCTTCAAATTTTATCTATTTTGTCTCATACATAGAGTAGTAATGAAAGTCAATGAAACTAAGCCTTGCTTTCTAATCATTAGGAATTCCTCTATAGAACGGGTAAAATTGAAAAATATTGGTTTGACATTATTACACTCTCAAACCTTAACTCCTGCTGCTACATGAATTCCAATCAGCTAGAGGTAAGGCATTTATAGAATATGAATCCTGAAGCAGAGCTGACAAGTTTATTTTTTCAGAGCAAGAGGCAGCTGTCCCAGACTACATTGTGTATTCATGACTTCATCATCATTTATTTTAGGATGCCAGAATTGAAGGTGAGTCCTAGATTGCACTAAAATGAGCAGATAATTAAGGACTGACTTTCCAAAACTATGTATTGTCTCCTTCACGAAGTTTTGTTCTGCATGTTTCTCTCTTGGTTTCTATCCTTTTTGAAAAATAGTTGAACTCTGTTGTCCTGCACTTCATCTCCTACTGTTTAAGGGTCATTATTATTACAGTTGGTTGCACAGTCAGCCATGTGTTTAGACTGAATTTGGCATTTTTAATCCACCTATCAAGTCCTTCCCAAGGATCTGGATAGGCAGATGTTGCTATTGTGATATGCATAAAAACATGAAATCATAGCTGCCAGTTCTTTACTGGTGTTGGTCTTCAATCACTCTTGAGTTCTTCCCAAGAACCTAGGATGTTGTAATGTATCAGAATAGTATATATGTGAATCCAAACTGTGGAGCCTTTTGTAATTGACAGATGGAAATTTTGTCAATGCAGTTTCTAAGTAACATCCACGTTTTTTTGATCTAGTACCCTGTGTGGCACTTCAAAAATGTGGTGCTAAAAATCAGTTTTGCCCCTGAATTTTTGTTACATAAACTGGGGATACTCCAGGGGTGGCAAAAAAGTGAGGCTTGAGGTCTACCTGTTGCCTCTGTTATAAACTATGATTTTAATAGTTCACAAGGGTTGACTTCCCAAAATAGGGTAAGAACAAAAAAAAAACTGACTATGGCTGAACAATACGTGAATCCTGTGTTACATCACATAATATCAAGAAAATTCTAAAAGAAAGTTGAACAATGATTCTTCAGCATGCTGATCACTGTGAAAGAAGACATGTGATCTTATGCAATGTGACCTATATATAAAGGAGTGGTTTTCCTGGGGAAAAACATTCAATTGACTTGGCTGATTTTTGTGTGCAACAACTGTCCCCCCCCCCCCCCCCAAACAATGCAAAAACAAATGTTGGCTTGGCTTTTGCTGATCGTCTTCTTTTCCAGGGCAAGCATCTATTTAGGAGCAGCTGAATTTCACCATCCATCCTGTGTATTTGGCAATCTGCTGCCAGTCATTTCCAGCCAGCAGCTCCTACCATCATGTGACTTTACACAGACCAGCCTGAAAAGTTATTGTTTGACTGTAGTGATGAATGAAAAGCAAATAGTTAACAAGTGACTTGAAGTCCCTAGAACCTCTGACCTTCCATAGTCCATATAATGTAATTTCAGGCCACCGGGTAATAAAAAAGGCAGAGGTAATATTTGCAGACATGTCTGGGATACTGTAAGTTATTTGTTCCCTTATGGAGAGTTATTAATTATCCCATATGCAGGCAGATGATAGCATATCTGTCCTGGCATTTATGCCGAGCAGTCCTGATTTGCTTCGAGATGCCTTTCTTCTGGCAAATAAGACGCATTTCTCTGTTTCCAGAGGATCTGATCAAATAAGTTCAACATCTGTTGTTGTTTTTTTTAATTCATTTAACAATTAGACACTTTTTCAACAATAGGGAAGGGTATAGAAGTGGCCGCTTGCTCATACCACTGGGATGGAAAAAGACAAATTCTTCAACTGAATAGATATTTCCCCCCTATTCAAAGTACAAACTGAACTGTTTCACTGTTCTAGCAAGCAGATCCCACAACATTAAAATGTGCAGTTCTTTTAAAAGAGGAAAAGTGGGAAGATTGCCGTACAGAGAAGTCAAAACACACGTCTTCTAAGCTGAAAGTCAAAATACCTTTATTTAGAAGGAGAGTCTGTGATTGGAAATCTTAGTTTTTGGCCTCCAGTGAATTTAATCATTGAGCCTTGCAGAGGATATAGGATTTGCTTAGGTAAGGAAAGATGAGATACTGTTTCATATTTCAGGAAAATAACATTATTCCCAATCAAATTCATGATGAATCTTAACATCTCCCTGGACATGATTGGTAACTCTTTGCTGGTGACATGAGTCTGTTTATTAAAATTCCACCCTAAGAGCAAAGATGGGGAGAAAAAAGGAGGCTAGCTACCAGTTTTCACTGATCCTGTGGTGTTGAAGTAATATTCTGAATATTACTAGCTTGTTTAGGCCAACAACAGATCTGTTTCCTATCTAGAACAGGGACACATAATCAGATTATTTATAATATCTAATTAAAAATATGTAAAAGGCACCAATTATCTTCAAATAGATCAGCAAGATTGTCTTTACTATTTTCAAGAAACATCAGGGAGAAGGAAAACACAACTATGGGAAGAAAGGAAAAGTTTGAACAAATGATAAGAAGTATTTAGGCTTCAGTAAAGTATTTCTAATGCTAGTCTTGATAAATACAGAACCTTGAAGTTTGCAAAAGGAATTTCCTCCTCTCGTTTATGATTAGTTTACAAAGGTGGAGTCTCTGAATGATTGGATATGCTTCTTCTCAGGTTTCTCACCACATGGGCTGCATTGTCCTTTATCAGAGAAGTTTTTGATAGACTTGTTTTCAATCTCTTGATTGTTGATGGTAGCTTTAGTGGGAGGGAATTCTCTGGATATTATTGCATAAAAATCAACTAAAGATATTTGTATCATCTAGGATTAAATGTTCACCTGATAGTCTAAATCCCATTATTGGGAGAAGGAACAGGCTGATTCTAAAGTTCCTGGGAGCAAGCAATTACATCTTTGATATAAGCCATCAGCATGTGTTAGATGGGTAATTACTGCATGTCTTCTAAATACCATAGTGGTTGCAAACAAAACACATGGTTTGAGGTCATAGACATCTAATATGATCAGCCTATAAAATTCTACAAATCTCTGCACAACTCTGAACTATTTTTATAGGTTTGTTTTTAATAGATCAGTGATTTATAGCTGGTTCTGGAAAATGTTGCTTCTAATGAACTGTATGTGATAAGTTTCCAGGTCTGCTTTCATATGGCCTTTGGCAATATCAGGCTTCCAATGTTCTGCCTTCCAGAATATTCCAAAGGGTGGAAATCACCACAGAAAAGGGTCTTCTCCTGGACTCCACCAGCTATAGTTCCTTGGCCAAGAGGATCTGCCAGTACAAGTGGGGTGGACTGATTACACAGGGTGAGACGGTTCTTCCTATTTAACTGAGACAGACTATAGTCACAATCTTGCAACTCTCACTATGTTTCCTTTCCTTCCCTCTTATATTCCTGAGAATCAAGAGGAGAAAGTCTATTTTAACACTTTCCTTCCTCCCTGTTTCTGCATCTGCTGCTGCCTTAACAGCTTTCTCCAAGGTCATCTCTACAACTCCCTACAGACGTTAAAAAAATATCCTGGAAGAAGGCAATGACAATTATTTCTGCTTTGTTATCAAGAAATAAATATAGATATATCACCAGGAGTTGAATTGAAATCAAGGGAGTTGATCATGAAAAATCTAAGCTAGATGGTAATTGTATCTCACATCCAATAGTATTTGGATGTGAGATTACTAGGAAATTCCAAGGCTGGGAAGTTGAAAAAACATCCCAGATGAAAGCATTGACCAATTGTTTTCCTATTGCTGCTAAGGAAAAATATAGACATATCCCCATAGTTAGTAGAAGCCAAGATCAATACTGGGGAAACACTGTCATCCCTGGACCCAAACAGTAGCAGCTGTCTCATCAAGAATTGGCACATTTGCAACATGCACCATATTTTGCTATCTAGATAGCCTAAAAGGTTCATTATAGCCAAATATAGAAATATGGATAAGAAATTAAAAATGACTACTATGTTATCTTTCTGGTCAGAAACAGATGATGCTATATGGGCAATATAGTATGCTCCAGACTTAAAACCTTCACCATTGATCACGCTTCCAGGATTTCATGGACAATGCATCTAGAAAAAGATTTATACACACAACTGGTTCACACAACACATTAACACGTCACATTATATTTAGTTTATGAGCCTAGCTAATAGTTTGTAAACTTGATGTTGTGACCTAGCATGTTATGCAAACCCAAATTGTAGTTAATAGACTAGACCTAAACATTATGAAGGATTTAGGAGTCCAGTAATCTACATCCTCAAAACCACATTATTGCTAGGAAACAGCCCAAATGTCAATTGTCTGACTAAAAATAGGTGCTGCAATAAAATAACGTTATCTTAATTGTAACCTCCTTAATACGTCATAAGTCCTGATTAAGATACACTTATTAAAATTAAATTGATATTGTTTCCTTCAACAATACCACTCCCTCCTCAGGAGAATTTCAATTACTTCTTTTGTGCAGCTAACTGAGCTCTGATTAAACCATCATTAGCATACAAATGAGAAGTTCATGCCAGGAAAACTGCACAAGCCATCTCAACCATTAGCGGTATTGTCTGAAATTAAAAATTATAAATACAGCCATGACAAGGAAAAACAGGTTAGTTCTGACTTGTCTGCATCACCCAGGGGAATGATTCATTGCTTACACTTCTCTAGACTTTTCTTTTTCACAATCTGGCTCCATTTCTGAAACTGGATTATGCCAGTAGGTGAGTGGAATGTTCCTATATTTAGACTTTTAGCAAACTCATTCGTCTTCTGAAAGAATAAGCCTCCTAAGAATAGGTGTTTTGCTCCTTCCATTGTTTCTCTTCTCCCCCTTCCCTCAATTAATGTATCTCAGTTAGTAGACTGCAACCCCTCACCTCATTCTCAGTAGCCTATCTAAAGTTGTTTTGGTTTCTGTCTCAAAACATATAGTATCCCATTTCCAAGTGCCAGATACAATGATTTAGCAATGCTAATGGCTTGCATTTTATGCTGAGACATCCATTCCAGCAGCTTCCAATCAATTTTATCTATGTTTATCCTTCTGGAAGCAATTCAGAGGCTCACTTCATTCAACAGAGCCACTTGGCACAAGTCCCATATTACCAAGATATGGATGGCAAATCATTAACATACTGCAGATCCTTCTTTACTAAAGGAAGGCACATCTTTCCTGGGCTTTAAGAAAGATTTCAAAATCTTCTACTTTATGGAATGCATGGATGAGACAGCAAGCAATGCAGCAGCTATTCTTAAGCCATTAAACAGCTTCCACAAAAAGTGCAGTTCTCAGTCGCATATTGATTCAAGTGTGAGTATGTGTGTCTGTGTGTACATAAAATCAGCCAAATCAGTTCATTGCCAGATGAAGCCTCTTCACTGAAATTGCAGATAATAATGACACCATTGACATTGACAAAATCATCATTAGTCAATTGCAAAAGACAACTTTGCTTGGAACAGCTTATGTCCTGCAATGATACCTTTAAAAACATCAAACAGCATCTGCCTTTCCCACATCTTTGGGAAAGATTTGATAGGTGGATAAAAATGATAAATCCAGCCTAAATATTTGGCCAGTCTAAACATCTGGTCAGTCTAAACATCTGTCCCAAAGTTCCATACTTGTTTCAACCCATTCCAGATCAGAAATGTTATCTAATTGCTGTGGCATAGTTCATGCAAATCCACCAATTCTTCCTCTTCCTTCGAGGAAAAGATAGAAGCCGAGTAGTAGCTCTGGGTTGCTCAATCAGACATTCACACTGCCTGCATTTCTAGAAGCAACCCATTTCTTCAGCCAGAGGCCCTGTTAACATGCATACTGCTACAAATCAGAAATAAAGCTAGTCTGGGTTCCCCACTAAGCCAGAAACATTATAACATTTCAATAAGCTGGATAAATTGGAAGAGCTGAAGCAAGCTAAATCTATCTGGAGTTGAAGCAGAAAGTGCAGATAGGATGGGGTGGAGACAACATTGCAGGAGAATCAAGGTAGCTAAGGAAGTACCAGGTCAAAAAAGAAATATTTTAAAAATGTTTGGTCTTGCTTAGAAGATGACCTTGGAGAAACTATGCAACAGCAATTTAAAAAATAGGAGTAGGACAGAAAGAAAACATTAGAAAGAAACTCATCCTAGCTCTGCCTTAATTATTTTGAGCATGGAGGGTGGGGGGAGAGTAAGAAGAATTTAATCAGGCTTTCAAGATTCATTTATTTGGTGTTCAAAAACCATAATTATTCTGTGAACCACAGTTAAGAATGTTGATAAGTCTGGATTACTAATTACTCTGATATTTCTTATTTTGAAGACTAAAATGTTGAACCATCAACAGGACCTATTGTTGTTTGTCTCCAGACAAACTCCAGTTAGAAACTTGTAACAGAGTGTTACTTCAAAATTATCAGTGTTATGAAGTTCCTATATCATTCTCTCTCCCACCCCATCCTCTCACTTTATCATACACATCCACCATCTCCTCAGAAAGAAGGGAGATCATTTTTTCAAGGCCTACTGGGAATCTCATTCTGAAACATGTAGAATACCCATTCATCTATGCATCATTTCTTGAGCTTTTATCTTCTACTGATGGACATCAGACATCCTGGATGATGGTAAGGAACCTGTGTAACTTCATAGCAAGTGAGCAGTTGGAGCAGTGTTTCTCAACCTTGACAACTTTAAGATGTGTGTACATGAACTCCCAGAATTCCACATCCATCCATCCTGGAATTCTGGAAGTTGAATTCCACACATCTTAAAGTTGCCAAGGTTGCAAAACACTAAGCTACAATAATAAGTTAGCCTTCATCCTTCTGAAGGCCTCCAGATGTCTTGGGACTCAAAATTCTCTAGCTAGCATGACTAGAAAAAGTAGAAAAGTGGGGGATGAAGGTCAGGATCTGGACTTCTCCAGCACATATTTCCTTTAAGTGTAGCCTTTCAGATTCCCAAAATACATGCTGCATGCTCAGAATATGCTGAAATAGGAACTTTGGTCTCCTATAAATTTAGAATGTGTTATTTTCTCATGCAAGGATTTAAGGATCCCTTTTTGCTTTAGAAAATTTCCCAGTCCTGGTGTTTTGGAGTGAGTAGGTGGGAGAGGCCCAGTTCTGAGGCTAGCTCCAGAACAGAGAAATATTTTAAAATTCACCTTCCAGTTATCATTAAACTTTTATTGCTTCAAAAGTACCCTTCTTGGTTATAGTAACTCTTAAAGGGATATTTATTTCTCCAAAAGACGTAGCAGGAAGAGAAATAGATCCCTGTAATTTGTATTTCCCTCTCTGATTCCAAATTCCAGTGGTAATTTTCAGTGAAAATTTTACAACTGAGTTGGGGGTTAGAAGCAGCCCATCCTATTTATTTGTTTTGGGGTTTACTGATTGTTGCTGTAATTATTATTTTGTTCTACCTAAAATATGAGTATATTTTAGCTAGTATATTTTCCCTTCCTGTTGAGAGTACCCATCCCCTTCCAAAATTTTTGGATGGCACTATCCTTGCAAAAAATTCAGCTTCTTCTTAGAGAAATAAGACATTAGTTACCTGTATTATAAGGTAATGGAAATCAACACAATGTAGACAAAAGGTTTTTTTAATGGAAAACAAGTCTAATTTCTGCACAGAATGCAAGATATAATGCTACTATTTCCCCTTTTTTTTCCTAGACAGGTTTTCCAAGATAAGAAGAGAAGAGAATGTGTAGTATAGATAATGCAATCTAGCTTGCCCCATCGTCCTGCTCCTAAAATCCTTTTGGCATTTTAGATCAGTGGCAAAGGTCAGTAGGTAAAAATTAGAAATGGGTTTAGCCTACAAAAACTCTTAGTTTCTGTGAAGAAAATTAAAAGCGTCAGGACAGTAAGTTATCCTGGCACTGGATAAATCCACTTGGCTAGACTGAAATGTTGTGTTCAGAGTATTGTTAAAACCCCCAAAATGCTTTGTCATGCTGTATGTACCAGGCCTTTGTGTATTAACCCATAATTCATTCTTCTTTCCTTGGATGTAGCCTGTTATATGAATATAGCAATGATGCCTTGTTAATCCTGGTTTGTTGTATAACACTTTGTGTGAACCTAACTTCAAAAGTCAGGGACAGGAATTCTTTACTTTGAATCAGTAGTTTTGGCATATTTATTCTGTTGGACTTGATAATTTCAAGAACATTCTTACTCTATTTTTAATTTTATTTTATTTAACTTCAGCAAATTGCACTTCTTTTTTTAAAAAAACAAACAAACAAAAACACGAGATCCCTTACCAGTATATGGTTGTATATACAGTATACAACCAGGGACACAGTGGCTCAGTGGGTTAGGAAGCTGAGCTTGTCGATCAGAAGGTCGGCAGTTTGGAGGGTCAAATCCTGAGTGCCGCGTAACAGAGTGAGCGCCTGTTACTTGTCCCAGCTTCTGCCAACCTAGCAGTAAAAATGCAAGTAGAAAAATAGGGACCACTCCGGTGGGAAGGTAACAGCACTCCATGCGCCTTTGGCGTCTAGTCATGCCGGCCACATGACCACAGAGAACATCCTCGGACAAGCGCTGGCTCTTCGGCTTTAAAACGAAGATGAGCACCGGCCCCTAGAGTCGGAAATGACTAGCACGCATGTGTGGGGGAACCTTTACCTTTACCTTTATACAGTATACACTAATTATAATATAACTGTAGAACTATTATGTAAAAACCTGTGACCCTTCAAGAAAAAGTTAAATCAAGAAGAGATGCAAGACATCATTTCTTTCCATATGAACAGCAGACCATTCATATTTTTTCACTTTAAAAAACCTATCCAAATATAAGCTTGCATTGCATTTGTAAATCTTTGCTCGGATTTAGAGAATTTATATCACCAAAAAATGGGTGTAGCTTCCCCCAGACAGTCTGAGTATTACAGCTCCTATCATTTCCAGTCAGCAGATTCTGGAAAACCTCACACAGGGAAAGATTAATCTAATCTTGGGATTTTTGGTTTAAAAATTATTTTTTAGGATTCTTGTGTTATTCTCATTTTAAAAGAACTTCACGTTGGCTTTGAAGCTAATGGGAATACTTGGATGTGAGGTCTCATGATTGGGAGAAGAGCAAAGAGCTACTATTGATTATAGAAATGGCTTTCCTTATTTTAAGCCCTGAAATTGCAACATAATTCCTATAAATGCAAGTATGCCATAAAAGAATCACATATTTCACAACCCTTTATACTTCTTTCCTTATTTTAGATTCTTTAAGGTAATTACATAGAAGTTGAGTAAGTTACAAAGGAAAAGTTGGCCCCAAGCAAACTTCGATTTTCCAGAATCCCTAATACTTCAAGACAGGTTCTTGGTAAATAACATTGGCAGGTGGTTGCACACTTTGATGAAATTGTCTCTCTCTGCCAGACAAAAAGTCATGGTATAATGACAGGATATGATGAAGAACAACCATCGCAATATTCTTATGATCAATGGTTTTAAACCTATGGCTCTTCTATGAGAATTGTATATTCTCAACATATCAAAAATTGAGGAGTCCTGTTTTAACCCTTCCTTGAGATCTATTGTATTTTTTTCTTTAATTTCAGTTACATATTATGTTAGTATCTTCCAACAAAATTCTATGTCTTTGTTTTTTTTTAAAAGACATTTAAAGAAAATGACAGTAAAAGCACAGAGATCCAGATCAGATGATGATGATGTACAAAGATTAAGGTAACATCTTCAACCTGATACCCTTCAGCTGTTTGGGGACTACATTCCAAAATGGTCCAGCAATTGTAGCTCTTGGCCATGTTGGCTGGGAATATTCTTTAAATCTAGAGAACAGAGACTGACTGCATGCAGAGAATGCTGAACCAAATGCCTGAGCAGATTTTGTAATCAGATTTTAAGACTGAGAATGCAACTTCAAGTAGGATCTTTGGAGGTTTTTAGCCAAAGCAGACTAAACAGCTGTTTTCAAGAAAGATAACCTGAATAACCTGATGTTCAGCATAGTGTTAAATTGATTGGATATATGACCTTAAACATATATTCTCTCTCTCTGCTCCAGGGCACCATGTCAACTGTACATTGAATTAGGGAGGAAATGTTGAACTGCTTGAAACACTTGGTTTATGGAGCACCTTGATTTGGCAGCCATGTAAGTGTTTATCAGGTTATTCAGATGACCCAGATCTAGACTTATAAGAAAATAACCTGTTGTAATGGCTGGAGATGGAGCAACAGCTTGGGGCTTTCCAGGAATTTTGAATTCTCATGCCTAATCTTTGTGGCTACCAAAAATAGTTGTAAAATAGAATCTTAAAATCCTGAAAATTGCCCTCAGAGTATCAAAGTGAAGTAACCTTGACCTTCTTTTTTACACCCTTTAGCTTTCCCAAGGTCAATATGATGTTTATTTAATTATTCTCATATTCTCCCCTCAAGTTAATTTATATTCTGTCCTCAAGTTAAAGTTAAACCTCAAGATATGAAAAAGGGCCAGTATGAATATTCCTAGGTTGCACAGAATCTTTGAAACAGTTTAAGACAGGAGTCTTCAAACTTGGCCCTTTTATGACTTGTGGACATCAACTCCCAGAATTCCTCAGCCTGCGTGCTTCTGGGAGTTGAAGTCCACAAGTCATAAAAGGGCCAAGTTTGAAGACCCTTGGTTTAAGATCATCTCCAGGTCTGTCATTGGGTCAACAAGCAGAATCAAGCATGAGCCATATGACCTCATAACAAATCCATCTTTTATTTTGAAGTGCTTTGCCTGGGCAGAACCTTTGGACCATCATTAGTGGGAACTCTGGCTTCTCACTGTCTTCTAGCTTTTTTCGCTGAAAAATGGAACAAAGACCACCACAGGTTGGTTTCCAAAGACTTCTGAAGTTTGGGAGAGTGGATATAGTGGTGGAAAAATTTTGTGTGGAGGTGCCCTTAGAATGAAGGTTAGAATTATGAAAACCCAAATTCAACTCTCCATGAAACTTACTAGATAACCTTGAGTTATAATTACTGTTTATCACTTATCCTGCAGGGTTTCTACTAGTGCCCTGTGAGAATGTTTGAATTCTGTGAGAGATAACTGAAATGAACCAACCCAGGAGCATTTTATAGGAGACAGCTCAATTTTATAATTCTAAGAATAATCTTCAGAAGCAAATGGAAGTATAGGTGGTTATACTGTTCCATTTTGATGTTACTTTTTATCAGCTTGGATTGTTATCCAGCTTGCAGGTTAGCATAGCCAGCAAATTCATAGATATAAGGAGCTATAGCTTCTACCCTGACCTATCTATACATTCACCTGGAAAGGAACACAGAGGCTTCTGAAAGTAGATGTAAACAGTAATAAAGGGTCATGCTCATTTGTATATACAGAAGAATCTGTGCTGGGTTGAGCAAAGAGCATGGATCACAGTTGCCATCTGTTTCTGCACTGCAGAGTGTTCCAAGATCTTTATTGGCAGAACAGAAGAGTGTATTTTACTCATTGTTGATAAAAAAACAAATGAACAAAATAGGAAATTAATTAGAAAAAATGTGCAGTATGTGGAAAAGAATATACAATGAGTTCTATGTTTATAAAACATACATATTAAATGTCCCAAAGGTACTTTTTCCAAAAGGCAACTGGACTTTCTTGATTTTTTTTTCCTTTGAAATGTTTTGCTTCTCATCCAAGAAGCTCTTTCAGTTCCAAAGTTCTATTCAATTTTTGGATAAGAAGTGAAACATCTTCAAAAAAAAAAAAAGGAAACCAAGAATGTCCAGTTGTTTTGGAAAAAGCATCTTTGGGGCAACCATGGCCTGGATATTGAGAATATTCTTAGACATATATATTAATTGCCTATTTGTGTTTAAAGCTATGTACATTAGATGCATACAAAAGTTCTGTATTTCATGGAAAATGTAAAGTAAAGGGTCAAATTGCAATCCTGATAATTTTATGGGCACAGAGCTTTCCTGAGAGCAATACAGAAATATTTGGCCACTGGCATCTTCTGGGATATATTTTGAACTTTCTGACTAGCATTTCCTAGTGATCTCCCACCCAGATAGTAATGGGAGAAAGAAATATGGCACACATATGTACGTATATGTATTAAGAGCACTGGCTCTTAAACCAATTAAGAAAAGAAAGGAACTGAGATGATGATCTTTGAATGCAGACGTTGCAAGAGCCAGTTTTTTTTCAGCACTTTGGTCTCCCAGCTGACAAGTGACACCACTGGTAAATTTCAAGGCAGACTTCTGAATGAATGTTTAAGAAGTTTAAAGTCAGTGATTATTCTACTCATTTTGTTTTTATTGAAGATTAAATAAACATGGGTGGGCAGGGCAGGAAAGGATTACATTTAAGCACTTGCTGGCAACAAGAGTCCTTTGTGTAGCATTATTTCTAGCTTTAACACATGCCTATCTTGGAACTGTAGCAGAGATACTTGCAAAACTATTTGAAGCAAAAAAACAAAACAAAACCCCATCCCAGTAAAATTGTTGAGGTATGTGTGTCCCTTTTCCAACCAGGAGTTACAGTCTATTTTAAGATCATCTTGACAATGTACATTTATAACCATGATGTTGGTACTTTGGTAGGATCTGTTAGAACTTGCAGTAATGCTTCCATCAGGATCCATCGCAAAAGCTGGTGATAATCATACTGCTGTGAGTAATTTCTAAGTTGATATCTAGCAGACTTTCACATCCTGGATTACAGCATCTGCCTGTTCTTAGGATTTACTTGCATCACTTCCTTTTTTTTTCTGCTTGTGTTTTATATGTCTATCCCTTCCCTCTTTTCGGTAGAGTTCTTTTTCAGATAGGAAACTCTTTTAAAGGCTGCAGTTTAGTTCTTAGAGAGAGGCAGCCAGCCTTTGCAGCTGCTCCGAATTGAAGCATGTAGGAGGCCATGGTAAGCTCAGCTCCCCAGGCCCATGGGTGGCTGGTTATTCTTATGATGTTTACATTTTAGCACAATAATAAAACAGCTGCTACAGATGGTGAGTTACTGTACATCGTAGAATCATAACAGATTTAAGAATGGCCTACAATCAATGTGGAGAATACTTGGCCCTGCAGAACTTACTGAATTATAAATCTCATCATTCTTCATTTATGGTTATTCTTGTTTGTTTACAGGGCTGCTGTGATCTCTCATTTGACAATCCCTCAGGCTCTTTATTCCTGAGCTAGAGAACCAACCATGTACAGGTCTTTAACAGGGCCAATCCTAATATTAGCCACAAAAGAAGGAACATAAAAAGGTAAAGGTAAAGGTTCCCCCGCACATGCGTGCTAGTCGTTTCCAACTCTAGGGGCTGGTGCTCATCTCCGTTTCAAAGCCGAAGAGCCAGCGCTTGTCCAAGGACGTCTCCGTGGTCATGTGGCTGGCATGGCTAGATGCCAAAGGCGCACAAAACGCTGTTACCTTCCCACCGTAGTGGTCCCTATTTTTCTACTTGCATTTTTACATGCTTTCGAACTGCTAGGTTGGCAGAAGCTGGGATGAGTAACAGCTCACTCTGTTACGCGGCACTCGGGATTCGACCCGCCAAACTGCCGACCATCTGATCGACAAGCTCAGCGTCTTAACCCACTGAGCCACCACGTCCCTAAAAAAGGAACATATTGGATGGCAAATTTGAAAAAGCTCATAGTAGAGTCTACACAGTCTCTTGTCCAGGATTGCACTGAACATGTTGGGCTCTTTGCAGCAATTGACAAGTCCTTTAGCATCACTGCAAGGGCCACCTGTGAACTGGCTGTGGCTCCTGCCTGCAAATGCAGTTGTTAAAGTGAGTTCACAATGTGTTGCTTTCAAAAGCCCACCAAAGCAACATGGGCAGGGCTATTCAGGGAGTAAGTATGATTCTTTCTACTGTTGTGGAAAGGGAAATGCGGAATGGAAAATGAAGAAACTCAGGTTGCAATTCCTGAGATCCAAGGACAACCTGGTGGCCTCCAAAATCCATTATAACTGGGTCCTTCTAAGAGGCTTTTTGAAGTTCATTCCAAATGCACAAGGTCATTACAATGAACTAGCGTACTTTGGAGGGGACCTATACACTCGTATGAATATACAAATCCACTTTGATGGCCAGTGAGCAAGTGCAGAGTGCTTTCCTATCACCAGTGACTAACAGCTACTGCCCCATTTATCTTGGTGTGTTTGATCATCTAGGCCTTATTTTCAAATCAGAATTTCCGGGAGGTTTCCTTTTAGTATGCTGAACATTATATCACGGTTGTGTCATGAAATATTTTGTGAACCAGACTGGCCAAATGAAAACAGACTTCTGTTCTAAAGATAGAAAAGAGGATGGAAGGTTATACATCTTCAAATTGCAGATAACCAGGACAGAAGTTCATGTAAGCTTTCTGACACCTGCTCTGTAGATCATGGGCTGCAAACTCGAGATCTTTGCTCCTTCTAAGATAGCAATGGGATAGTTGTGTCTAACGCAGTTGGCTTTGAAGATTTTGAGGGGGAGGGATTATGCTGCTGAGCATCTTTGGTTTAATCCTCAAGGTAACCATATCCCTTGCAGCTTTCGTTGATATAATAATACCTTGCCAACACTTTGATGCTTCAAGGATAGTCCTGGCAGAAACAGATGATTCATCAAGAACAAGGGAAAGTAGAGCAATTATGTGGCTCAGAGCACAGGGCTGCAGAGAATTCTCCTCTCCCTGCTCCTCTAATGATTAACATCTCAATTGGATCTTGTTTTTTTATTTATTAAGGATTCCTCCTCCTTAAAAAACCTACACATTAATTGTCTTTAATTACATTGCCATATATTTTAGATGCTTTTTAATTGTTTGAAACAGAGGTTAACTTTAGAAATCTATTAGTAGTGCCTGAATATATGTGAAGCCAAAGAAATCTCGGAATCTCCAGCTAATAGAAAACGGAGGGTACTATACAGAAAATGGGAAATTCTAAATCTGAAAACTGCACCCCCCACATTGCTCTCAGAGAAGAGCAACTAAAATTATCGAAGGCCTGGAGACTAAAACATATGAAGAACAGCTGCAGGACTTGGGTTCAGCTAGTCTAAAGAAGAGAAGAAACAGGGGTGACATGATAGCAGTATTCCACTATTAGAGGGGCTGCCACAAAGAAGAGGGCATCAAACTATTCTCCAAAGCACCAGAGGGCAGAACAAGAAACAATGATTGGAAACTGATCAAAGAGAGAAGCAACCTGGAATTAAGGAGAAACTTGCTGACAGTGAGGACAATTACCCAGTGGGATAGCTTGCTCCCAGAAATTGTGGCCGCTCCATCACTGGAGATTTTGAAGAAGAGACTAGACCGTCACTTGTCTGAAATGATATAGGTTCTCCCAGTGCTTTTTTTGTAAAAGAAAAAGGTGCCGGAACTCACACATGTCATACAACCCGCCTTGCCTACCCTACAAGGTTCCATCCAAAAAAGGTGCCGGAACTCCATTCTGAGCATTCTAGGAGAAAAAAAAAGCCCTGGGTTCTCCTGCTCGGGCAGGGGACTGGACTAGGAGACCTCCAAGCACCATTCTAGCTCTATTATATTCTAAAACCTAAAATCAGTGGAATTTGATGAGCTAAAGATTTTTTTCTCATAGGTCAGAGAAAATGTTTGCTTAATTCTGTATGATATATGCAATATATAATCTTTTTAAAGTGAAACCTATAAATGCTTCCAATCTCCAACTTCTATCTAATATGCAAAGGAGTGATCTCATTGATCTAGGTAATTAGTTATAAATTCTAGAGGGACAGTAGAAGCAAGCTGCAAGGAAAATGTAGAAAGGAGAAATTGGCATTTTTAATGATTTATGCCATCTGTGTGGAGAGGATTTGCATGTATGCAAATAGCTTTTACATTGCCATATAATGTAATAGGACAACTTTATTATGACCCAAATATATGATTCAGCTTTTATTAACATGAGAAAAAAATGGACAGAATTGGAGAGTGCCCCATTTAATCAAACATTTTGCTTCCACCAGAACTTGTGCTAAATGCTGTATCTCAGAAATGAGGTATATTGAGCATAGCATTCTCAGTGCCAATATGAGAGTAGCATGTAGTCATTGAGTATAATAATCACCTCCTCCATGAATTCCATTTCTAAAGAAATTGGATGAATTTAGACAAGGTTTTCCACTTATAATTGCCTCGTGTGCCATTCCCAAATTAATGTACCATTTCTTCTGATTGTTCAATCAGTCTGGAAATATCCTCAACTCATGGACATGATCATAATTGATCTTGGGAATCCCAAATCCAGTGCCAATCCACTTCATTTAATAACACTGAGTTGTAGTAATACCCAAGATTGACTGAAGTGAGCTTTTCTATAGAGTAAGGCAGAGGTCCCCAACCTTTTGGGCACCAGGGACTGGTTCCGTGGAGAGAGGTTTTTTCCATGGACCAGAGGGGGTATGGTTTTGTGTGCTGCCTGCATCCCACAGAGGGGGCTTTGCTTGTTGGTGCGGACCGGTTGCTGGCATACCATGGCCTAGTCCTGGTAAGGGATTGACAGCCCTTTCAGCTGATGATTACCATTGTGACATTTTACATATAATAATGTAGCCTTTTTCTTTAAATAAAAGCTATTGTTAAATGTTTGAAATTGTACCAATTGGTATTCCCACCCTGAGATATCAGTATTACGAAGATGAATAATGTAAAACAGGTGAGCTCAGGTTGAACCTTTTGATCAGGGCCTATTTTGTTCAACACACCCAGGAAAGGTTAATTGATATTCTATTAGCAGAAGCTAATCATTAAAGGAAGGATTCATGAGAGTTGGAACTATTTTTGAAATGGCTCACATATCCGTATCTAAAGAAGATGATTGGTTCTCCAGTTGATGCCTGGGTGGAGTCAGTGATAAGGGATGTGAGGCCAGGGCAGGTCATTTCAAAGGAAGATGCAGAGGGAAAAAAAAGTGAACCAAGGAGTTCTTGATGGCATTAGCCAGAACTGAGGATGCAATCTTGGAAAAGTGCTGGAATTGTTCTCCTGGGATCCTTATCCTGAAAGAGTACCATTGTTCCCCCAGTGACTATATGCTTGTTCATAACACATTTTCTCAT
>JAKJMR010017842.1:293313-357544 GCA_024449315.1 Daboia siamensis
TCAGTTGTAGATCTTTGTCCTTGGTTGAACATGTGTGGCTTTCAAAGTTCTGGCCTGGTATTTAGATATTATAGAACTTTGGTTGAGGAAGAAGAGTCTTTGCCTAAACTTTAGGAGCCATGGTGGCACAGTGGTTAGAGTGCAGTAAAAAAAAGTATAGGTAAAGTTTCCCCCGCACATGCATGCTAGTCGTTTCCAACTCTAGGGGCAGGTGCTCATCTCCTTTTCAAAGCCGAAGAGCCAGCGCTTGTCCGAGGACGTCTCCGTGGTCATGTGGCCGGCATGACTAGACGCCAAAGGCACACGGAACACTGTTACCTTCCCACCGTAGTGGTCCCTATTTTTCTACTTGCATTTTTACGTGCTTTTGAACTGCTAGGTTGGCAGAAACTGGGACGAGTAACAGGCGCTCACTCTGTTACGCGGCACTTGGGATTTGACCCGCCAAACTGCCGACCATCTAATCGACAAGCTCAGCGTCCTAACCCACAGCCACTGCGTTCCTTAGAGTGCAGTATTGCAGGCTAATTCAGCTCACTGCCAGAAATTCGATCCTCACTGGCTGAAGGTTGACTCAACCTTCCATCCTTCTGAGGTCAGTAAAATAAGGATCCAGGTTGTCGGGAAAATATGCTGCCTCTGTAAACCAGTCAGAGAGGGCTGTAAAGCACTGTGAAGCAGTATATGAGTCCAAATGCTATTGCTATTTACCAAAACCAGATTTTCCATTCTTGGTTCTACTCAGGATTGTTTTCCCCTACTCAGAACTAGTCCCTTCCTTGAAACAATGCGATCTGGTGGGACTGCCCTCTGGAATTATCTCACCCCTGACCCTACTGGTCTTCAGAAAGACATTTTAAAATATGGCTTTTTTTTTCTTGTGGATTTTAACAGGGATTGTTTAGGGTTTTTTTTCTTTTTTGTTTTATTGTGCACCTACAGGAATCACAGCATTTGAGTCTGGAGGCCATATAAATTCTTTAAATAACTTAAATAAATGAAAACCATATTATGGCTCAAAGGTGTATGCATCAAAAGATTTTGGCTTAAAATCATTTTAACATCATTGGGTTGCATATGTGAACTTAATTTATCTTGTATGTGAGTTTTATTAGAACCTGAAATTCAGATGAGATTATTACATTTATTATGGCTGTCCAGTCCAAAAGACATTGTGCAACATGCCATATACAAAAATATCAAAACAGTTAAAACATTGAAGCAAATATGTCAACCTGGGCTATAATAATCAGGCACACGACCCCCAGGCCTTCTAGAATATTCCCAGGTCTTAAGAGCCTTCTAGAGCCCCAGGAGAGGAGAAGCTATATGAATCTCTGAGGCAGTGCTGTTACCAGAAGGCAGGAGCAGCAGCCATGCAGGAGGCATATTTTCTTTGTTTCCCAAGATGGTGATGTTTAATTGAGGCAACCCACAGTGCCTCTGCCTGAAGTTACTGGGTAGGCAGAAATGATTGGAGATAGGAAGTCCTGCAGATTACTAGGCCCTATGCCACAAAGAACTTTACAGGTGATGACCTTGAATTGCATTCAGAAGGCAGTTAGCAGTCAATGTAGCTTGCATAGTAACAGTGGTATGAGGCATGAGATATGCCCATTGCAGTTTCCACCACTGTATTTTGGAATAGATCTAGCTTCTGGATGGTTTTCAAGTGCAGCCCTCTGTACAATTCACTGCAGTATAGTGATCCAGTTCTGAGATCTCCAGGAACTGGTGAGTGACTTCCTGATTGAGGAAAGGGTGAAATTGGCACACAAGATAAACCTATACAAAGGCCCTCCTGGCCACAGCTGACACTTACTCATCAAAACCAACACCTCCTCCAAGATGAAGAATGCAAATGTACCTAACCAAAGGAGGCTTAATCAATGAGCCACAGTTACTCAGTTTTATCAGAATTGAGCTGAAGTTGGTTCCCTATCCAGTTGTTTAGTTTGGTATACAATTGGCTTCACCCATGCAGCTTGGTGATGAGATGTATAGTTGGGTCTCATCCATACACTGATGATACCAAAGCCTTAACTTTTAAATTCAGTTCTTAGTGAAAACATCTAAGTACATTGTATTGTCATTGAATTTTCATTTACATACTGAAATTCCTACCCAGTGGAAATTAAGCAAAAAGGTTCAGATTACAATATATACCACTTGTTTTAGGACAATAGCAGTCATCCTTTGGACATGTAATATACCAAGATTTATCAGTTTTTATGCTTCAGATGTTCTGCATTTATAGAGAAGAATACAGATTGTATAGCAATCTGGTGTACATGCTGCTTTTCCTCCAGCAGGTTGGGGGATTGTACCTATTACTTCATCCTTCCCACAACAACTCTGCAATAGGTTGGGCTGGGAGCTGTGCAGAGTCATCAAGTTAGCATCCATGGCCAAGGATGAATTTGAATTTAGGATCTTGGCCAATGTTCTGGTCTTGTGATTAACTGAATACCCATGAGAAACACACAAGAAGACAGAATATTCTCTTGCATGGTTCCAGTAAAATAAAACAAAGGCAATGAGATAAAAATCAACCTCAACACAACATAGTGTATAATTAACTTTCACCTGTGACTGCTGGAACCATCAACAGCTGATTGTAAATTAATGATGAAGAGCATAATCCATCAATTGCTGTATACTTGACAGCAAATTGCCTTAGTTCTGGAATCCATCTATTGGCCAAGATAAACCTTGCATCATTAGACTGACTCATGGGTGGAACCAATAATTTTTTGGCATCATTGCAGTCAGCCTTGTGACAAATGCATTCCCGTGCCTCCCTTGTAGACTAACAAAAGCAATCCTTGCTGTTAAACATCATACTGTCTCCTAACCTAGAACCCAACAGTGCATATTATTCCTAAAACCTTACTCCATGTTCCTTATGCTGTTTACCCCAACTAGTTTGACATAACGGGGTCCTTGCTTGCATGTCTAAAGGGAAAACATTGCAAATCATGTGTCAGGATGTCATGAGCTAGCTTTTTCAGGTTTGCTCCTGATATAGAGGGGGTAGTCAGCATGTGACATGATGACAAATATATAATTTGAAAGTATCTTAGATCGTTTTCTCTGTCAGAAACAGCTGGGAAGGTTTTGAAAAAAAAATTTGGCAAAAACATTTCAACAAATTTAAGTTTGAATATAAACATTTTAGGAACTTAGTATGGGGTTATTCTTGTAATCATTCAAGAAAGAATCAGAAAAATTGTATTGATCTGTCTTGGATGCTATAAGTAAACAAAGTAAATAAGGAATCCAACTTTAAATTCTAGAATGAGGAAGTGAGGCCCCAGTTGTACAATCTTGAAAAATAAACTGTAAATATTTTCTTTTAGGAACTCAGTGTCACAACAGAATTTTTTTTTTCCTGAAGCAAAGGGATTTGTGCTTTAATTCATTCTTACCTATGCAAACTCTAATATTCTTATAGTCCTATGGATAGCTAGAATTAATAAACTAGCAAATATGTACTTATAATGGAAGAATAATGTATATGCCATAAATAGGGGTATGGGGTACAGAAGAGCCCACTGTCCTGATCTTGAACTGCCAGATTGAACTGTGACATCCAAGTCTTATTAGCATGTCCATGGACAGATGTTTTAAAGTTGTATCTGGACTGTTTCATTGCAGACTTATTAATTACACAGGAACAGATTCTTTTACAGTTCCTCCATCTAATGTGAACTACTAAAGCCTAGGTACAATTTTTTACATTTAAAAGACTTCTATAGCTAAGCATCTTATATATAACTCCTGCCAGCTATAAAACCAGATAATTGATCCACAACTACTAATCCATCAGATTACTTGATTTTTGGATCCAGAAGGTTCTGGTGAAGGGTGAGGTTTATTTATTTCTTTAATTTATATGCTGCCCAGAATTGTTCAACAGTGAGATTGGTGGCATATAAATTATTTAATAAACCTCACCCTTTATCAGTACCTTGGGGAAAAGCCAACCCTCTCAAGCCTGCCCAGAAGAAGTGTCAATGGAATCAAAAGCTGTTGAGACTGTCACAGCACCTCTGCCCCAAACTTTCCAGAGGTCATCCAGAAGTATGCCCAACACAGTCTGTACACCCTCTGAACCCAGTCTGAAAATGGGCCTGATAATAAGTTATTGCATGGTTCGATATATCTTATTTACCCAATATGCCTTAGAAATAAATCTCTTCCCCGGGGAAGTTTCCAAAATATCTTAATTTTAAAAAGAGCAATTAAAAGCAGCAGAGAGTAGTGCTCTAGAACAGAGATGTCCCCAACTTTTCCGGCTCTGCGGACTGGCACGGTGGCAGAGGGAGAGGGAATGGTTTTGCACGCTCACCCAACGTAGCCTAGTTCTCAAGCCACCACCAATCTTTCTGGTGCCAGTGAAGAAAAATAATCTTCCATGGACCTGGGAATGGTGTGGGGAGGGAGATGGTTTCACGTGCAACCTACTGTAATCTTGTGCATGCACAAATGAAGCTTTGGTCATTTGCCTGCTACTTACACAGGCTGGTTCCTAAAAGGCCATGGACTGGTCCAGTCCATGGCTTGGGTTGGGGACCCCTGCTCTAGAGTGAAGTTAGGTGATCAAACAGCCTTAGTTTGAATCCTGATTCTACTTGTTTATCCTTAGAGATAAGTCTTCTCCACCTCATTCTCCTTGTGTGATGTGAAGAATAGTGATTGAAAATATTTACTGTGATGGTAATTGACATAATTAGTGCATATGCTGTTTTGAACACTACAAATATTGAAATGTAAAATCAATATTGGACGCTGATATAGAAATTTGAATGAGAATGCCATCCCCTAAGAACAGTATTAATGCTCATATACTCAGTTCTGTTTATGATTCATTGAATACAAATCCATTCTTCAAAGGAAGTACATTTGCTGATGACTGAAATGCTATGTAGTAAAATGCGCTGGATAAGCAAAAAAAATGCCTTAGTTTCTGAACCGGATGTTGTAGTTCATTTCACAACTTCCCTTTTGAAGTATGTAACAATTCATGAATTATCCTCTTCTTGACTTACCCTTGACTCAAGGATATCACCATTCTTGGTGGTATGAATATAAGAGATATACTGATCTAGCAGATTATTGGCATAATTTCTCAATTTAAGTGCTATATTACTTATTCTATTCCAGCAGAATGCATTCAGTTATAATATTCGTGTGCGTGGCTGAGCAAAGGAGGAAAAATTGTGTGTTTGTTGCTAAGTAAATGTGTTCTTTCCTGGCTATTTCTAAACAAGTAAAGGAGTTGTCTTTTCTCCAAGGAAGAAGATTAATATGTGTCCTACACTGATAAAAATAAGTTGGCTGAATTTATTCAACATGCCTTGTCTTGGTTACTGAATTAATTCACCTGCCTGGGTTTTCCTGGTTTATTGAAAAGTACACTGATCAAATTATAAAACAGGCAGCCAGATTTTAACAGTGTATTGGATATACCTTTGAACTTTGAATTTTTAAGTGATTTAAAAATAAAGACCAATCGGAAGGCACCAAAATCTATTGCTAACATCAATTGTTAGCAATAGATAGAATAGATTTTCCTAATTAAGGTGACATTGTGTTCTTTTGCGCTGACTTCTAAATTTGCCTACATCTTTGTCTATGAATAGAAGATGGCATTCCTTTACTATTAATCAAGGAGAGAAGTAACCTAGAAGGAGAAATTTTCTGACAATTTAGAACAATTAATCAGGGGAACAACCTGCCTCCAGAAGCTGTGAATGCTCCAACACTGGAAGCTTTTAAGAAGATCTGGACAGCCATTTGTCTGAAATGGTATAGGGTTTCCTGCCTGATCAGGGCGTTGGACTAAATCAGGACTTTTCAACCAGTGGTACGGGTACCACCTGTGGTACATTAGCACCTGGCAGGTGGTACGCAACCATCCTAGAAAAGTGGTAGCGGGGGAGGAGAATGAGCTGAACCGATGGCAGCACTGCACAAGCCTGAGCGAGAGATGGCTGGAGCTGCAGGGCTGTCAGGGCTCAGCAGAAGCATCAGGATCAGCGCCAGGCTCCAGCTGGAGCTCAGCACTGATCCTGGTGCTTCTGAGCCCAGAAGAAGCGCCGATCAGCTGGAATAAATAATGTTGTTGTTGTTGTTAGCTGCGAAGTCGTGTCCGACCCATCGCGACCCTATGGACAACATTCCTCCAGGCCTTCCTGTCCTCCACCATCCTCTGAAGTCCATCCAAGCTCACGTCTACTGCTTCAGTGACTCCATCCAGCCACCTCATTCTCTGTCGTCCCCTTCTTCTATTGCCCTCGATCTTTCCCAGCATTAGGCTCTTCTCCAGTGAGTCCTTCTTTCTCATTAGGTGGCCAAAGTATTTGAGTTTTAGCTTCAGGATCTGGCCTTCTAAAGAGCAGTCAGGATTGATCTCCTCTAGGACTGACCGGTTTGATCGCCTTGCAGTCCAAGAGACTCGCAGGAGTCTTCTCCAGCACCATAGTTCAAAGGCCTCAATTCTTTGGCGCTCAGCCTTTTTTATGGTCCAAATTTCACTGCCATACATTGCAACTGGGAAGACCATAGCCTTGACTATACGTACTTTTGTTGACAGGGTGATGTCTCTGCTTTTTAGTGTGCTGTCTAGATTTGCCATGGCTTTCCTCCCGAGGAGCAAGCGTCTTTTAATTTCTTGGCTACAGTCCCCATCTGCAGTGATCTTGGAGCCCAGGAAAATAAAATCTGTCACTACCTCCATTTCTTCCCCATCTATTTGCCAGGAATTGAGAGGGCCAGATGCCATGATCTTGGTTTTCTTAATGTTAAGTTTCAACCCAACTTTTGCACTCTCCTTCTTCACCCGCAGCAAGAGGCTCTTTAGTTCTTCTTCACTTTCTCCCATTAGAGTGGTATCATCTGCGTATCTAAGGTTGTTGATATTTCTTCCAGCAATCTTAATTCCAGCTTTTGATTCATCTAGCCCAGCCTTTCTCATGATGTGCTCTGCATATAGGTTAAATAGGCAGGGCGACAGTATACAGCCTTGCCGGACTCCTTTCCCAATTTTGAACCAATCAGTGGTTCCGTGTCCAGTTCTCACTGTTGCTTCTTGACCCGCATATAGGTTACTCAAGAGACAAATAAGATGGTCTGGTACTCCCATCTCTTTAAGAACTTGCCACAGTTTGTTATGATCCACACAATCAAAGGCTTTAGCATAGTCAATGAAGCAGAACTAGATGTTTTTCTGGAACTCCCTAGCTTTCTCCATGATCCAGCGTATGTTGGCAATTTGATCTCTAGTTCCTCTGCCTCTTCGAAATCCTGCCTGTATTTCTGGTAGTTCTCGATCCACATACTGCTGAAGTCTAGCTTGTAGGATTTTAAGCATGACTTTACTAGCATGAGAAATGAGTGCAATGGTGCGATAGTTTGAACATTCTTTGGCACTGCCTTTCTTTGGAATTGGAATGTAAACTGATCTTTTCCAATCCTGTGGCCACTGTTGAGTTTTCCAAATTTGCTGGCAAATTGAGTGTAGCACTTTTACTGCATTGTCTTTTAAGATTTTGAATAGCTCAGCTGGAATACTGTCCCCTCCACTAGCTTTGTTGTTGCTCAGTTTTTCTAAGGCCCACTTCACTTCACATTCTAGGATGTCTGGCTCGAGGTCAGTGACCACCTCACTGTGATTATCAGGGACGTTAAGCTCATTCTTGTATAGTTCTTCTGTGTAATTTTGCCACCTCTTCTTGATCTCTTCTGCCTCTGTTAGGTCTCTGCCATTTTGGTCCTTTATCATGCCCAGTTTTGCATGAAACCTTCCCTTCATTTCTCTAATTTTCTTGAAAAGATCTCTGGTCCTCCCTATTCTATTGTTTTCTTCTATTTCTTTGCACTGTTCATTTAAGAAGGCATTCTTATCTCTTCTAGCTATTCTTTGGAATTCTGCATTCAATTGGGCGTATCTTTCTGTTTCTCCCTTGCCTTTCGCTTCCCTCCTTTCCTCAGCTATTTCAAAGCTTCCTCAGACAGCCATTTTGCTTTCTTGCATTTCTTTTTCTTTGGGATGGTTTTGGTTGCTACCTCTTGTACAATGTCGCGAACCTCTGTCCATAGTTCTTCAGGCACTCTGTCTGTCAGATCTAATTCCTTAAATCTATTTGTCACCTCTACTGTATATTCAACAGGGATATGATTTAATTCATACCTGAGTGGCCTAGTGCTTTTCCCTACTTTCTTCAGTTTAAGCCTAAACTTTGCAAGGAGAAGCTCATGGTCTGAGCCACAGTCAGCTCCTGGTCTTGTTTTTACTGACTGTATAGAGCTTCTCCATCTTTGGCTGCAGAGCATATAGTCAATCTGATTTCTGTGTTGACCATCTGGTGATGTCCATATGTAGAGCCGTCTCTTGGGTTGTTGGAAAAGAGTGTTTGCTATCACCATCGTATTCTCTTGACAGAATTCTATCAGCCTGTGCCCTGCTTCATTTTGCACTCCAAGGCCAAACTTGCCTGTTATTCCGGTTATCTTTTGGCTTCCTACTTTAGCATTCCAATCCCCCATGATGATAAGAACATCATTTTTTGGTGTTAGTTCTATAAGGTGCTGTAGGGCTTCATAGAACCGGTCAATTTCATCCTCTTCAGCACTGGTGGTTGGGGCATAGACTTGGACTACTGTGATATTGAATGGTTTGCCTTGGATTCGAACTGAGATCATTCTGTCATTTTGAGGATTGTATCCCAGTATTGCTTTTCCTACTCTTTTATTGACTATGAAGGCTACTCCATTTCTTCTGAGGGATTCTTGCCCGCAGTAGTATACCTGATGGTCATCTGAATTAAATTCACCCATTCCTGTCCATTTTAGTTCGCTTATACCTAAGATGTCGATGTTTAGTCTTGTCATCTCTTGTTTGACCACGTCCAGCTTTCCTTGATTCATGGATCTTACATTCCAGGTTCCTATGGAGAGAACATCTTTACAGCATCGGACTTTCCTTTCACCACCAGACACATCCACAGCTGAGCGTCCTTTCGGCTTTGGCCCAGTCGCTTCACTCTTTCTGGCGCTACTAGTACTAGCCCTCTGCTCTTCCCCAGTAGCATATTGGATGCCTTCCGACCTGAGGGGCTCATCTTCCAGCGTCATATCGTTTTGCCTTTTGGTACTGTCCATAGGGTTTTCATGGCAAAGATACTGGAGTGGGTTGCCATTTCCTTCGCCAGTGGATCACATTTTGTCAGAACTCTCTGCTATGACCTGTCCGTCTTGGGTGGCCCTGCACGGCATAGCTCATAGCTTCATTGAATTACGCAAGCCCCTTCGCCACGACAAGGCAGTAATCCATGAAGGGGGGAATAAATAATAAATAATAATAAACCTTTATTGTCAAAGTACAACATGTGTACATTGAGATTAGCTGAGCCTCCCCCCATGCTCTCTCCCCCCAACACACAGTGACAACAAACCCTCCATCCCACCACACTATGTGAACCAACTACACCACACACTGGCGTCCCAAGTCAATTCTGCATAAGATTATGTCCCATTTAAAAGCCTAACAGCCCACGGATAAAAGCTATTTTTCAGCCTGTTGGTACGGCTGGCTATATTCCTATATCTCCTACCGGATGGTAGGAGAGTAAAGAGATACCATCCAGGTTGTGAGTCATCCCTGAGAATCTTCCTCACTCTTCCAAGGCAACGAGCCCTGGTGATGTCATCCAGTGGTGTCAGGGAACAGCCCACAATGTCTTGTGCTGTATCTCCAGGGTCTTGTCATTTACATTCAGATGCTTGGCAACTGATTCATATTTATGACGGTCACAGTGTCCCAGGGTCATGTGATGTGACCAAAACCTGCTGCAACCACCCAGCAGATGGGGAGGGGGGGAAATAAAAACCAAACACCCCCCCACCCCCACTGCCAATCCTCAACACCTTGCTAGGCGACTGGTGGTACTCGGATGTTGCCATATCCTAAAAGTGGTACAATGGGTGAAAAGGTTGAAAAGCCCTGGACTAGATGACCTCCAAGGTCCCTTCAAACTTTACTATTATGCTTATGATTATGACTATACTTTGGTAATGCATCAGTTAGCTTGCACTACCTGATTTCCCAAAAAAATGGGGATCAGATATAGGAACCATTAATAGCTTTTGATTGGACAAAGGACACAATTTTCTTAGAATGTATTTGTAGCTCTTGACACAGCTCCATGCAAATTACTGTGTTAAATTTTGGTAATTTTTTTTCAGTTCTTGCTTTTCAATTTTAATCTTTATTATGATATAAAAGTAGTACCAACTTACAGCTGCTTATTTAAGGACTGTTTGTTGTCACAACAGTCATGGAATAGATGCTTTTTATGGCCAGTAAAGCATTTCTAGGCATTGTAAACTGTTGCGCTGCTATCCTGTTTAGTCATATGACTACATTTCTGAGCAGTCTTTCAGAATGCTGGTTTCGCTAGCCGTTTTCTCCCCCAGAGAGAAGGATGCTAGCGAAAGATGTAGATTCCAAAAGAAAAAATACTGAATGCTTCTGAAATGCTCTGACTCAGTTTTCTGAAATGTATGCATTTGCTTAATGACTGTGATAGCAAGCTCAGATTGCGGTTGTTGAGCGAAGCAGTCATACAGATACTCTACTCAATGACTGCAATGACTCAGGTCTAAAATTCTGGGTTCAGTTGTGGTTCTAAGTCATGGTCCTATTTGTATATCTGTGTGTATGTGTGTGGTGGCTCAGTGAGTTAGGACGCTGAGCTTGTCGATCAAATGGTCAGCAGTTTGGCGGGTCGAATCCCGAGTGCTGCATAACAGAGTGCCTGTTACTCGTCCCAGCTTCTGCCAACCTAGCAGTTTTAAAGCACGTAAAAATGCAAGTAGAAAAATAGGGACCACTACAGTGGGAAGATGATACCATTCTAATGGCAGAAAGTGAAGAGGAATTAAAGAGCCTCTTGTTGTGAGTGAAGAAGGAGAGTGCAAAACTTGGGTTGAAACTAAACATTAAGAAAACCAAGATCATGGCATCTGGCCCTCTCAATTCTTGGCAAATGGATGGGGAAGAAATGGAGGTAGTGACAGATTTTATTTTCCTGGGCTCCAAGATTACTACACATGGGGACTGTAGCAAAGAAATTAAAAGACGCTCCTGAGGAGGAAAGCCATGGCAAATCTAGACAGCACACTAAAAAGCAGAGACATCACCCTGTCAACAAAAGTGCGTATAGTCAAGGCTATGGTCTTCCCAGTTGCAATGTATGGCAGTGAAAGTTGGACCATAAGAAAGGCTGAGCACCAAAGAATTGAAGCCTTTGAACTCTGGTGCTGGAGAAGACTCCTGCGAGTCCCTTGGACTGCAAGGCGATCAAACCGGTCAGTCCTAGAGGAGATCAACCCTGACTGCTCTTTAGAAGGTCAGATCCTGAAGTTGAAACTCAAATAGTTTGGCTACCTAATGAGAAGGAAGGATTCACTGGAGAAGAGCCTAATGCTGGGAAAGATTGAGGGCAATAGAAGAAGGGGACGACAGAGAATGAGGTGGCTGGACGGAGTCACTGAAGCAGTAGGCGTGAGCTTAAATGGACTCCAGAAGATGGTAGAGGACAGGAAGGCCTGGAGGAACATTGTCCATACGGTCGCGATGGGTCGGACACGACTTCGCAACTAACAACAACAACAACAGTGGGAAGGTAACAATGCTCCGTATGCCTTTGGCATCTAGTCATGCCGGCCACATGACCACGGAGACGTCCTCGGACAAGCGCTGGCTCTTCGGCTTTGAAACGGAGATGACCACCGGCCACTAGAGTCAAAAACAACTAGCACGCATGTGCGGGGGAACCTTTACCTTTACCTTTATATAGATATAGTATCCTTATTCTCGAGGTGATTCCCTCATCCAGGATTTTCCCAAAACCATACCTCTGTAGGCTAGGCTGAAAGTGTGGCCAGAAGTCACACCATGAGAGTCCATGTCTCAGAGTGGACTATACTATAGTTCAGCATCTTAACTTTAGCTCACTAACTTTAGAAGACTATTTTAATAACCGGATCTTAACATTAAGGCTTAAAACACTAAAACAACCACAAATTCTTTACAGTTTGCTATTGCAAGGCCATTGCTATAATCAAAGGGACTCTGGGTGTCTAAAACAAGTGGTTCTGGGCCAAAGGTTACCCATTTTAATTCCCTTCCTTTACTGGGGAAGAAAATGGGAAATGATCAAAACAATCTCCCCCCCCCCCCAAACAGCATGTTCACTATGTTTGAAAACCATGCAAAACACAAAAGGCTACATAGTTTCTTAAATTCTACAAGCTATGTAAATTCTTAGCAAGATGCAAGAATAGGATAAGCATTCTAAGACTTCATATGTATTTGCCTGTGAAATGGAGGAGTTGTTGTTGTTAGCTGCGAAGTCATGTCCGACCCATCGCGACGCTATGGACAACGTTCCTCCAGGCCTTCCTGTCCTCTGCCATCTTCTGGAGTCCATTTAAGCTCATGCCTACTGCTTCAGTGACTCCATCCAGCCACCTCATTCTCTGTCATCTGCTTCTTCTATTGCCCTCGATCTTTCCCAGCATTAGGCTCTTCTCCAGTGAGTCCTTCCTTCTCATTAGGTGGCCAAAGCATTTGACTTTTAGCTTCAGGATCTGGCCTTCTAAAGAGCACTCAGGGTTGATCTCCTCTAAGACTGACCGGTTTGATCGTCTTGCAGTCCAAGGGACTTGCAGGAGTCTTCTCCAGCACCAGAGTTCAAAAGCCTCAATTCTTTGGCGCTCAGCCTTTCTTATGGTCCAACTTTCACTGCCATACATTGCAACTGGGAAGACCATAGCCTTGACTATACGGATTTTTGTTGACAGGGTGATGTCTCTGCTTTTTAATGTGCTGTCTAGATTTGCCATGGCTTTCCTCCCGAGGAGCAAGCGTCTTTTAATTTCTTTGCTACAGTCCCCATGTGCAGTGATCTTGGAGCCCAGGAAAATAAAATCTGTTACTACCTCCAATTCTTCCCCATCTATTTGCCAGGAATTGAGAGGGCCAGATGCCATGATCTTGGTTTCCTTAATGTTAAGTTTCAATGTGAAATGGAGACTACAGTATTAATCTTGAGTAGTTGCTAGACCAGTGTTTCTCAATCTCAGCAGCTTGAATATGTGTGGACTTCAACACCCACGCTGCCTGGGGAATTCTGAGAGTTGAAATCCACACATCTTAAGTTGGTGAGGTTAAGAAACTCTGTGCCAGGCTATGGAGAGATCAAACATAAGGCATTTACTGTTCGTTGCCTGGGTACATTGAAATAGACCTCAAGGTAGTAAAAATACCCAGAGCCAAAATAATAAACAGTAGACTTGTATAAGATGTCTATGAAGTTCTGGGCTAATTAAAATGTTGTGTATATAATTGTAGCTTGGGGTTAATGCCTGCTCTGGCAACCCTGGGCATCGATACAGTTGGCAGTCTTGTTAGCAATGTTTCTCATACTACCTGATCTTATTGCATAAGTTACTTTCGATAGCTGCCTGTCAGCTCTCATCAGCTAATTTCCCTAATTTGTGAAGGTGAAGTAAGCGTAGGAATGTTCTCTTCTTCAATGGGGGGCAGTGCAGGTCCATAAAGAAAAATTAAATGAAAGGACCTTGATAGTGAAATGGTTACCCTTTTGGCAGGACTCTACATCCCATTCAATTACCATTTCAGCATAGACCAGCTTAAGAGACACCTTTTCCTTCTTTAATGAAAGGTGAATATGGATAGTCCTTGCTTAGAGACTGCCTCTTTTAGTGACTGTTCCAATTTATAATGGTGCTAAAAATCAACTTAGCAACCAGTCCTCACATTTATGACCTTCACAACATTTCTTTGCTCTTATATTCACTTGCTTATTTACCCCATATTAAGATGTCCTAAAAGAGAAAGAACCAATTCAGCTGAAGAAAGTAACAAGAAACAGTGGAAAACTCATGTAAAATCATAAGCCCTATCACTGTAACCTAGCAACCACTTTGCTTAACAACCAAGTTGCTGGTCCCAAGTGTAAACACTAAATGAGGACAATCTGTACTGCTTCCGAGATGACTACTTGTAATCATGAAGAACTTCCTTCAGATAATTCTTCTTTCTGTTTGAACTGAGGTACCAAGATTTTTACAATGTAACCACCTGGGACCAGGTTTGCACATTAGAATAAGTCTCAGCTTGCTTATAGTTTATTGAATGAACTCTATACCAAAATATAAATTGTGGTTTACACGAAACCACAATGACTGGGGTGGTACAGCCTTGTAAGCCACAGCCAAATTACAGTATGGCTTAGCTGTACAATGTCAGAGCCATAATCTTTCAAAGTTCTTCAACTTTTGCTAATGTTCAGCAGTGGGAAGCCTTCAGCAAGCATTCATATCTTTGCATCTACAAGGGTCAAAAAAGACCTTGAAAACACAAGCTGTGTTTCTGTCCCTGATCCTGCTGGCATATTTGTAGCATGAATGTAACTCTGAAAATAGAACCTGACTTGCCAGTCACACAGTGACCCAGCTATTCAGTCACATCCAACATTCCCATTTCCTTCTCTTGTGTGCTTTCTTTGGGTTCTGTCAAGCAATGAAAGGCAGAACCAATGGAAGGCACAAAGCTGAACAGGTCTTGGGTGGAGATTTATGTGGTCTGCGTCATAGTAGGTCAAGGCTGGCAGGCATAAAGGATTGTGCTATTGTACAAGGCATAACACGAGCAGCCTGGACTATTGCTTGCCATTTATAAATGTCAGGCCACTTTGGCTTTATACAAGCTTTGTAACAACGAGTGATGGAGAGTTCTGTAATTTTCTCTTTTGACAGATGCTCCCATCTATTACTTGGATACATATTTTCCAAGTGTGAAAACCACTTCATGGGATAAAGTCTCTGGCTTTGAAATCATTGCTTCTTCAAACTGGGTGAAAAGTGGGGTAATTCTGTTTTGAGGACAGGAGGCAGCGAAGTAAGTTTCCCTGGCGAAATCCAGCATCAAACTTGGAAAATTTCAAAAATTTACAGGGAATAGATGGGGTGTTGATAGCAGAATTATCTTTTGATACTTCAGTACTTAGGAGCCTTTTGATATCGTCAGCAAATCATTAAAAGCCTTGCAATTCCTATGTCTTCCAGAGGGACCCTCCAAGATTGATTGATTGAATCCCATTTCTACCCTGTAGTAATCAAAGAACACGTAGCTGCTTAGAGTACATATAAATTAAAACATCCAGTGTGAGATTAAAACTTACTAAATCATAATAACCATGTCTATCAAAACTACATTAAAAAAACGCCAAAACACAAAAAGAAACAAGAAAAGAAAACAGAATAAGGAAACTTAAGAAAAGTTTTCCTGAAACAATTAAGTTTGTAACTTTTCGTGAATGCATGTGGAAAAGTGGGAGAAGAAAATGAACATAACTCCTTTTGACATGACAAGCCAAGTATATATCCCAGCAGCCAATGGTTTTCCAGAATTGCTAAAGCTGGGTCACCTAATAGTTAAATAGTTCAAAAAGGATCAAAATGAGTGGAAGCTTTTCCAGAGGACCTGCTCTAGAAACCTGGCACCTAAAAAAATTGGCTGCTTGTTCTTTCCCATTGCTGGTTTTTTCTGTCAGGTTTCCCAGAAAGCAGGAATTCACATAATAGTAACATTTGGATAGCGCAATATAAACTTTCTTCAACAGACAATTATGGTGTTGTTGTTTCCTGTTTGTTTTGTTGTTTTTGTTTTTAGGATGGTAGATAATAAAATTAAATTGAAAATTAAATTAAATCCTCTGATAACATCCATAGATTTTGTACCTTAGTAGTAGATTAGTACAGTGGCCCCCAATCTTTTGGGCACCAGGAACCGATTCTGTGGAGAAAGATTTTTCCATGGACCAGAAGGGGGCATGGTTTCGTATGCTGCCTGAATCCAGCGGATGGGGCTTCACTTGTTTGCGTGGCCCAGTTGCTGGTATGCCATGGCCCAGTGCCGGTTCACGAACTGGGGATTGGGGACCCCTGGATTAGTACATGCTAATCATGAAAAAAGTTTCCTTTGTAGGATTACAGGGGTGTCAGACCTGATTACATGATGGGCCGTATCATGACATATCAGGATTTCTTTTGCCCTTGCGGGGCTGGGGTGGGCATGGCCTGCATTCAGCCTGTGGGCCTTGTGTTTGTCATGCCTGATCTAGAGAGCGCTCTAAATCATCCCACTATAATGTTCCCAACCTGGTGCTCATGCTAGGAGTTTTGAAAACTGAAGGACGCAACATGAGGTAAGCAAAATGTTTTGAGTTTTAAACATTCTGACCTGAAACAGAAGCTGAAATGGGGATTTTTTTAAAAGGCTAAAACAGAGTCTTTTGACCTTGAAATATTTTATACACCTCTCACATTAGATTACTTGGTATTCAATAACTTCCATGCTTTATTCTTTAAAGTTATCCTGATGTGTTGGAAAGGTTGAAGATAATGTCCCAGGATCATTATATTACACATCTGGAACTTCTTAAGGCTCTCTTATAAGAAGCTTCAAGAGCTATCTTTTTCTGGAACTATCAGTTATTCATAGGGAATATGCAAAGTTATGTTTTCCCAAGAACTGAAGTTGTCCTCCGATGCAATCATAATCCATCTTTATGTTCATTCAGCTACAACTTGCATCATACCTAGTTACTTACCTAACATGTTGGGGAGTTGCAATTCAACACATCTGGAGACAGTAGCTTTAAGAAGGTTGCTCTGATAATAGTTTTGAAGGAAGAAAGAATTCTCTTTCCTTGGTGAATGTACTACAGCAGGGCTTTTCAACCAGTGGTACAGGTACCACCTGTGGTACATTGGCACCTGGCAGGTGGTATGTGACCATCCTAGAAAAGTGGTAGCGGACGAGGGGAATGAGCTGAACTGGTGGTAGCACCGCACAAGCCTGAGCAAGAGATGGCTGGCACTTGCAGGGCTGTCAGGGTTCAGTGAAAGCTCCGGGATCAGTGCTTCTTCGGAGCTGTCAGGGCTCAGTGGAAGCGCCAGGATCAGCACCAGGCTCCAGCTGGAGCTCGGCACTTATCCTGGTGTTTCTGCTGAGCCCAGAAGAAGTGCCAATCAGCTGGAATGTTGCAGCATCACCAAGGTCCTGTGATTTACATTCAGATGCTTGGCAACTGAATCATATTTATGATGGTCACAGTGTCTCAGGGTCACGTGAAGTGACCAAAACCTGCTGCAACCACCCAGCAGACCGGGGGCGGGGGAATAAAAATCAAACACCCCCCCACCCCCACTACCAATCCTCAACAGAAATGCTCACAACAAAGAAAACCTCGGACAGGAGGAAGAGCGCCGGCGGGCGGGCAGGCAGGTGTCTTGTTTGGCTGTGGTTTGGGGGGCACTTTTTTCAGTGCCATTGTAACTTCGAACATTGTAAGTCGAAGACTACCTGTACTTCATCACTTTTTTCTTTTCTTTTCTTTTTTGGTCATCAAGTTTTTAACACCTTGCTAGGCGACTGGTGGTACTGGGATGTTGCCATATCCTAAAAGTGGTACAATGGGTGAAAAGGTTGAAAAGCCCTGTACTACAGTATGTTACTTGGCTAAAATGGCTGAATAGAAAGCCCACAATAGAAGAAGATTTTTAGTCTAAATGTTTGTATCCTATTGACAAGATTGCTAAAGGCATATGGAAGAGTCAAATGGCTTTGATATACCTTGACCTGACCCACCACTGGTCTGATGTTCTAATAGGTAGTGTCATTGGTTCATGTAGTTCAAAAGCATCCAATCCAGGGTACTGATCTAAATTCAATAGGAAATGCGTCTTTGTGAATGTCCTAAAAAGGCTTTAGTTATGATGTAACACAAGCTTTCCCATTCTCCTAACACTTCTTCAGAGCATGAAGTTGAGGAAGGCTTTTCTAAGAATTGTTATTACCCCAAAGCACTTTTCTAAAGTATAGTTATATTCTCTATTAATATGGGACAGTGCAGAAAAGAAATAAAGCAACATTTAATGGGGATAAATTTCAGAAACATGTTTAACCACTATTGGTGAACTCTTGGCCACAACCTGAAAGCCATGTGCTTATATTTTAGAAACAGTAGTTCTCACTAAAGCAGGCATCTTCAAACTTGGCCCTTTTATGACTTGTGGACTTTAGCTCCCAGAATTCCTCAGCCAGCATGCCTGATGTCCACAAGTCATAAAAGGGCCAGGTTTGAAGACCCCTGCACGAAAGTGTTCTGAGATTGAATGTGATTAGTTTACAAAGAGAAAGGTTGGTAATGGAAGTTAAATCCAACTGAGCCTAAGGTCAGTTGGGGTCCTAAGGATTTTCAAATCAGCTACGCAAGGACAGTTCCTTCTTTTTGCTGAAATAGTGAAAAAGCAAAGCTCCAGAATTAGCTGGAAATCAGGAGCAAAAGTCTTCCTTAGATGAAGAGCTTGGTGGGATCAAAGGAATCACGGGGACTAAAATATTAACTTGTTAAGGATGCAACCTTTGTACTTCAAAAACCCATGTCAGCATTCCAGTAGTTTCAGCTGAGAGATACATTACAAGCAGGGAAGAAAACATAGTTCAATCTTGGGTTGAGTGGGGGGGATTCTCTTGCAAAGACTTTTCTGTTCTAATAAAGGAGAATATTTGTAGCTCAGGGTTGAAATGAGATGGCCTTGATGCTATCTGAGCTTGGTTGTTTTCTTGCAGATATTTCTTGCTAGCACTGACAAGGTTACCTAGTTTGGGTAATGAATCTATAAGAAAACCAAGCTCAGAGAGCATCAAGGACCCCTCACATGTCTGTTCCTTGCTAAAAGCACAGTGGGGGACACATGGATACCAGTAGGAGAAATGCTTGTATATCTCTAATCAAGAGGACACAAATTTGCAAACCTGGCTATGGTTCCCTGTCGGTATTGAATGTGCTAAGAGCCCCGTTTCCTGGCTGTATTGTTAACTGGCCAAGTATCTTGTCTCCATGTGTATTTAATTTGGATCTTTTTAGTGTTTTTGTTTTAAAATGTTCTTAGTATTTTTAATTGTAAAGTGTTTCTTGAATTGTTAGCTGCCCAGAACCATTGACTGAAATGGGTGGCTATAGAAGTTGAATAAACAACACACATTTTATTGTAACTAAATAAAATGTTTTGATGTGAAGAGTGCACCTGATGCCCATATTTCGGTAGGATGCTGACCACATAACTAGTTGATCATAAGCATTTTCAATTAGTTATAAATGCCCTTTTAAACCAAAGACTTCTGGAAAATAGATGCAGGATAGCATGTGTATTTATTTACTAGGGCCTGTATGCTACTTCAGTCCTTTATTCAGTAGAAATAATGAATCTTTCTTAAGAGAAGAACTGGAATATGGAAGGAAACAGCACAGAGCTGGCCTTGGTCAAAGTAAAAAAAACAAAAACTTAAATATGGGTGAGCTTTATGAGGTAGACCAGGTTGGAAAATTGGTTCCACAAGAAGACTAGAACTAGCTTTTATTGAGATAGGGCTATCAAACCAGAATCTTGCAAATCTGCCTGAGTTTTTCCTTTGTTCCCTGTTATGATCCAGGAAATCAGGGAAGACAATCTGAATCCTTTCCTAATACCTTCCTGTCTACCCACCCTGTGTCTGTTGGTCTCCAAATGACTTCTGGTTGCCTTCTTCAAGGTCTTTTTCTCAGTTCCTTATTTTACAAAGTCAGTAGGGGAACGGGAGATCACAAAAAACTGTCAGAGCTGTACAGTAGACTGAAATGAACAAACATCCTGGAAAAAAGTAATGATGTTTCCATATTGCTGCCAAGAAAATTACACGGATATGCCCTTGTAGTTGCCAGGAATTCAGCTTGAATCCCTGAATGTTTTGCCGCCAGCATCCAATAAAATACTGCATAACAAAATGTTGGGGGAAATATGAAACTCCTGGGTTCTTAAGGTGCAAGGTCTGATGTTTTTTCATCATTTTCCTGCTTTTAATTCAGGTCAAGGATCCAAGAAAAATGAAGCAATGGAAATGAGTTACTTAAAAATATAAAAATATCAAAACTTCATCATACTTGTGGCTAATAGGAAACTTCCCTGAGTGAGGCAGGATACAATATCATAGCTTCCGGAGACTAATATTTAAGAATGTTCAAAACTCCAGTGGCTGTGACACTTGTACCTCTATTCTAAATCCTTTGAAATCCAATCTTAATTAGACTTTACAAACTTGACTAGAAAAAGCAGGTGCATTAAGAACATTTGGTACTTTTGAGATTTTAATATTTTCAATAGGCTGGGTTAAGTACTTGGTAAGTATTTTGGTAAGGCCACACTTGGAATACTGCATCCAGTCACCATGATGTAAAAAAGATGTTGAGATTCTAGAAAGAATGCAGAGAAGAGCAACAACAATGATTAGGGGGCTGGAGGCTAAAACATATAAAGAATGGTTGCTGGAATTGGGTATCTCAGGGTTGCCACAAAGAAGAGGAGAAACAAGGTATTCCCCAAAGCACTTGAAGGCAGGACAAGAAGCAATGGATGGAAACTAATCAAAGGGAGAAGCAACCTAGAACTAAGGAGAAATTTCTTAACAGTTCAAACAATTAATCAGTGGAACAACTTGCCTCCAGGAGTTGTGAATGCTCCAATACAGGAAGTTTTTAAAAAGAGACTGGACAACAATTTGTCTGAAAGGGTTTCCTGCCTGAGCAGGGGGTTGGACTAGAAGACCTCCAAAGTTCCTTTCAACTCTATAACAACAACAACAACAACAACAACAACAATATTGTATAGCTTGTTGCAATAACCTTCCAGATTCTATGGCTATGTCCATTCTGAGATTGTAACCCATTCTACATATTCAACAGTCCTTATATTGTTATAATATTTCAAAATGCTTGTCAAAGGAAAGACTTTTAGTCAAGCAATTATTGTGGCATAATCGGGGTTCAGATAGCCATTTTATTTTGGTTTATTTGATGTAGATTTCCTTGTACCAAAGAACACTGCATGACTCTACTTGCTTTATTGAAGTGCCTTGAATTGAAAGTGAGAAAGCATTACCTAACCTACCAAAGTCAGTGTATTGGAGGGCCAGGTTTAACTTACGATTCATGTTGTTTGACAATAATGCGAGTTATCATTTTCCCCAGCAGCAGGTTGGGGAGGACTGGTTTGGTAGGAATAAATGAGGTTATTCTGCAACTGACTATTCTATTTTAGCCTCATTGGAAAAGTAGAAAGATTAGTGGTTTCTCAAAAGTAGACAATATGGGCAGAATGATGCCATCCGTGGGTTTTGGATTTAGTGGTTCAGCTGTGGCTACTTCTTAGGCAAAAGTTTTGGATTCCATAGGATCATATAGACTAGAGCAGGGGTTCCCAACCAGGGGTGCTGGCACCCCCTGGTGGTGTGAGACGATATTCCAGGGAGTGCAAAAACTTGGGTTTAGAAATGTCAAAAATATATTGTGTATGCATAATTCATTGCCATTATTTCAAACTTTTGTAAGGGGTGCGAGAATATATCAGAAGCGTTCTAGGAGTGCAAGGTATAGAAACGGCTGGGAACCACCATCAGGCAGCCCTCACCTAATCTGGTATTGAAAACCAACACCTGTTGGCAGGATTTACTGGCTTGCTATTACTTGCTACAGCATTACTTGCACAGACAACGTATTAGGTCACAAGGATGGTTAAAAAACATTTTAATGTACAACTATGTTTTTTTAAAACTACATAGTACATACTCTGCAAAGATCTCTGAGAGATAATTTAGTCTAAGGCAGGGGTGTCAAACTCAATTTCATTGAGGGCCGCATCAGCATTGCAGTTGCCCTCAGGGGGCCGGGTGGGTATGGCAAGGGTGGGCGTGGCCTACTGGGTGGGCATGGCTAGAGTGTGTATGGCCTACTGGGTGGGCATGGCCAGCTCTACGCATCAAGGGTGCCTATGGGGCCCTGGGCAGGAGTGGGACAGATCTGAGGGTCTCTGGCAGAAGGAGGGTCTCTGGGCCAGGGCCAAGGCAGAGGGGGCCATTCCCTCACTGTTTCCAGGAAGGCTTCGCGGGCCACATGAAACCACTTCGCGGGCCGGATCCAGCCCCCGGGCCTTGTGTTTGACATGTCTGGTCTAAGGCCTTGGTGCTCTGCAGTTTGGATTGTAGCTTCCAAGAAACTATTCACAGTTGTCTCATTGCTTGATGGGGGTGATGAGAGTTGAAATTCACAGTATCTAGCAAGCTGCAGCCAAAACGTTGATGGCATTTAATATTTTGGTTTGACTGATGAGTTGTTCTGGAAGTCATAAAATAAATGGAATGGTGGGGGGAGGGTTGGCTCTGTCCATAGCCCCATCCCTCTTTCCTATGTGAGCCAGTTTCTTTCAGACCACACGTGGGATATGAGATCTGTGTCATCTGAGCTAAAAGTTCTGATACAGTTTGCTATCTTGTCCAATGCCAAAAAGTCTATTTTTTTATTATTCCTCTGGATGCAATAATTGCTGATGGAAAAGCAATTGAAATATTTTGACAAATTTTTTATACATGAGATGGGGTTCTGGCACTTTGCTCAGTTATGAGGGGTGTTAGGTATGTATGTGTAAGATTGTCTAGTATAGTGTTTTTCAAACTTGGCAGGTTGAAGATGTGTGGACTTTAACTCCCAGAATTCTCCAACCAGCATGGCTAGCGCGGGGAATTCTGGGAATTGAAGTCTATACATCTTTAAGTTGTCAAGATTGGGAAACACTGATTTAGTCATTATTTCACCACCAGTTTGCAGTCTCATGTTTATATTTCAGTTTTTTCCCAAAGGAAGGTATCATAATGAAATACCTTCTCTAATGTAAAATTTTCAGATCAAGAAGCAAGGGGAACCAGAGAGGCTGTAGAATGATAGGAAATTTATTATTATCACTATTATTTTTAAACTACTGTATTATGCCTTTCTGAACAAAGCTATCCCCGGGTAGCTTGCAGGATCTTAAAGTTACAGTTCAAATTTTGAGTTTTCATTTATAAATGAAAACCTGCAACTGGGATATACTTGTGTATCCAAACAAAGTGAATTAAATTGTTTAACATAAAAGTTCATACAGACACACGCGCGCACACACACACACACACACACAGAGAACATAAAATAATGCCATGGCCACTTTGCAACATTAGAGTAAACTCATAATACAGTACTTAAAGTATCTAAGAATGAGGTACAGAAATGGGCTTCTTTTAAAGGAAGACAGTATTTAAAAGATTAGATAATGTAATCTTTTGCTGCTCATCATGATGCAGGAACAAAGAGGAACAGACCCATCTCTAAAAGTGCATTTCAACTAGGAGAGATGAGTGTTCAGAAACCTTTTGATTGGCTTTTGCAATGATGAATTTACAGAGGAAGGAAACCTTTTGGAAAAGAGGAAACAGTCATATTCATTTCCAGCATGAATACTTACCATGACCTATTTGAATCCAAATTGGATTAAGTCCATTAAACTTTAATCTTATCAGTTTAAGAATCATTCTAACATCAAAAAGTTGATTACACAGTTTTATGAATGAATTTGTAACTGAATGATATCAAGATCTGTCTGGTTTTTTAGTGTTATTATCAGGGATTTGCAAGATAGAAAGCTTTTTCACATCATTGTAATTATTATGGAGGTATCTGATTTTCTTTGGGATTGGAAACTAATCAGCAGTGTTGCTCCTTATCTGTACTTGGATGGAAGGTCATCAAAATGTCAGGGCTGTAGGCAACATTGGAACAAAAATAATACTGAAAAAAGGCAATGACAAAACAATTATATACTGAAAACAAACTGCTTTGATGTTCCATGAGTCACCATCAAATTCAATTCAAAAAACAATTTACCTTTACTTCTAGTACAGTTGTAAAGCACATGCTTTCCATGCAAAAAAAGTCTATCATTCAAAGTCATATTTAATAAGACCTAGAATTGGAAGAATCAATGACATACTGAAGTGAGATGGACAACTATTCTATCCTAATGTAAACAGCTTTTATAGCTTTCTGTTTCTTGAGTGCCATGTTTGAAATTAAAAACAGAGATGCAGAAAATCTACCTCAGAGCTTGTTAAAAGCGAATGTGGACTTTCTTTACCACTGATCCTGGGGGCCAGTTGCATTTTTTTTTTTTTTTGATAGACAAGTTTCTGTTCTACATCCTACCATATTTAAAAGCTTCTTTTCTGGTTGGAGGTTGCCATACTTAAAAGGACTGAGTTTTTGGCTGGTTGGGGACCTTTTCCCAGTTGCTTCCTAAAATGTCCATATGATAAGAATATGCTGGAAAAGAGGCTCTGGGGTTCAAAGAGTTCAATATTATTGTAAATGTGCTGGGCTTTTTAAAAAGTTAAGGAAAATGGAAAAGACCTAAGTCATCCATTTTAATTTTTGGCCTCATCTGACTTTAGGTCATCAGATCTGATTCATTTTTTTGTTGACTTTTAATGAGAGACACACAGCGAGAATGGAGGTTTACTAGATCAGAGATTTGCTCCCAAGTGGAGATCATTAAATAGCACAGATCTACTTTCAGTTGTTCCTTCCTACTTGAATGCAACACAGACTGAAATAAATCAATTTTGTGTTCTGAAGGTCAGAGTGGTATGCTTGTCCTCTGAAGACCAGAAACTGGAGATCAGTTTTATTATTAAGCCCAGTCTTTGTCTCTGGAATTGAAGCTGGCCTCTCACCATGTCAAGTGAAGCAGAAACAGTCAGTGTCAACAGTCAACAATCAACTGCCCAGCAGCAAACACCACTCAAACCACAGCCTTCCAAAAAAGAGAAAAAGAAAGGTAAGGTGTAAAAATGAATCAGAAGGCAGATCATTTCTGAAACCATCTGGAAAAGACTTGAAACAAGCACAGCCTGGTGCAGATCAAAATAGGATGGGGGATCTAGTTGCAGTACAGTTTTAAATCAGACCACACTCATAATTTGGTGCTTGAATTTGTCCGAATGACGGGATATATTCTCTGATGAATGAAATGTGTGAATGTATCTGTGAGTGAATGGCATCTGGGAAAGCAGATAGTATGAGGAATTGTTTGCAGGGGAGGCTTGTAGTAGAGGAAAGCATGTGAAGGTTACAACAAAGTTTGTGTCAAATGTACCTTAAGCATTTGCAAACTGATGCAAGAACAGAGAATATAATTTGGAAAACATGCTAATAAAATGAATAGATTTGGTGTGTTCAGTAGCAGCACATCCTGAACCTGATGTTTATGCATCTTTAATATATTTTATAGGGTACAAAAATATACATCAGATATAATGTTCAATCTTTTTAGCATCCTTTGTATTTTATGTTGTGCTGAATCAAAAACAAACTAATTTAGAATCTTGCATTAGACTGCCATCTTATGGTCATGCCAATACATAGCAGAATTCTTTGAGTTTATTATAACCTTGGTTCTTTCAACTTTTATGTGTATGTAACTTTCTCTTCAGAGAATTGACCTTTATACAAAATTAAAGCTTGAATATATTTATGGCTAGTGCAAGGCAAAAGAGTTGCTACAAGCTGAATGTCTGCTCATTGCATTCAGAAAAAGAACTAATAAAATGCATATACTGTACTCTGTTATCTATAGCCACAGCAAGAGTTCAGATAGACTTACATGAATTAAACTGGCTTTTCAGGATTGGAAAAGACAGAGGAATTCCTTTTGGCCAGATTTCAAGGTGATGGGGTAAAGTACAAAGCCAAATTGATTGGTGTTGATGATGTTCCAGAAGCAAGAGGAGACAAAATGAGCCAGGATTCAATGATGAAATTAAAGGTAGGGTTGAATCATTTCCTGCAAGTTTAAGTCTTGTTAGATATGTCATATCATGTACATAGATATCGGGGGGAGGGTTTGTCCAACAAGAGTATCTCCAGCATTGAGAGTGTGATAGATTGTGAGGTCCTTTATGCTCTCTGGGCTTGGTTGTTTTCTTGCAGGCATTTCGTTACCCAACTAGATAACACCATCAGTGCTCTGATAATGATGGTGCTGCATTGTTGACATTAGACAGGATGTGCTTGTAAATCTAGATTTACCAGAATTTTAGGAGTAATTCATTATTGCATCCTGACACAGACTTAATTTGGAGATGGGCCAAATGTCATGTTTGTGACTTTTGTAAAACAAGTATTTGAAGAAGAGAAAAATACCTAGAATTTGCAACAAAAAAAAGAGGGGGGGGGAAACATTGCAAGAACAATGAGTGCATAAATTGTATTCAGCTTTCTTGCTTTTAGACAGATGATAGATAGATATGTAGTGTTACCCCCTCAGAGGCCACCAAAGGCCAGGACCTCCCAGCCCCACTCTCCTCCGTTGCGCTCTGCAGCTGCACTCTCAATGTGTTAGGAAAGGGGTCTTTTCTAGCAGAAGATCACGTAAAGTGAGGAGGTGGCAGACTCTGGTCATCAAAGGGGGGCTTTCAGGAACAAAGATGACTACCCCCTAGCCCCGATAGTCAATGTGTGATGGTGTTTAACAGCCCCAGGCAGTCATAGCAGCAATAGTCAATGAATTCACAATGACCGTTTGTAAACAAGTGTGGTGGGGAAAACCCCGGCTCCAGGCAATGATAGAAACATGAACACAGGTAGTCAGTGTTCTGCAGTAACAGCTCACCCCACAAGGGCAACTCCCCACAATGTTTATAACTTGTACAAGCAATAATCAAAGTTCGGATGGCCGCTAGTCTCCAAAGCAGTAACAACCAGCCTCTCCTCTTCTGTCATCGCTCGCAGTCTCAGGTCTCATTGGTGTCAAAACCCCTCCCCACTTTCCTTTATTGTTCAGATCTGAATTTAGCAATCCCAGCAACTTTCTCTCTCCTCACTCATTCTCTTGCCTCTGCTGGGGATATTCCCCCTGCGAAAGAAACCAATAAAATTCCACCTTCTCACTCTCTCTCACTCTGTCCTTCCCTCTCCTTCACAGAAAGGGATCAGCTAAAACCTCAAATCCCTCTCGACTCTCTCCAACAACAGCAACCACCCCCACCCCCTTTCTTTCCTTCTGCCTGATCCACGCCAAAACTGGCAGCAGCTGTCCGAGCTTTCCCCGGGCAGGCTCCTGCAAAGCCTTTCAGCCAGCCCTGTGATAGATACATGATAGATAGATAGATAGATAGATAGATAGATAGATAGATACATGATAGATAGATAGATAGATAGATAGATAGATAGATAGATAGATAGATAGATAGATTAGATTAGATTAGATTAATAACCTTTATTGACAGTTTTTATTGTGAGCACATTGGCACACATTAAAAATAAATTTTTGTTGCTTGCTCTCAAAAGTGGACACATACATAACAGACATTTTCAAGACTTGTATATTTTCTAATATAGTACAAACAATGTTGGTAAATCTCCATATTTTGAAAGGTGACGATTCTGACAGGACTCCATAAATCAAGGGATATATTAGATGCAGCCAGTCAAGGCAGGCAGTTTGTAACTTTGTGGGTTCATTGTTCTTTGGATGGAAGCACTAAAATTGTTTTTACAGGCACTTTTAAGAAGAAGAAAAAAACACAAAGTGAAGTGAACTGATTTGAATAATGACACTTTTTTATTTGTTTAATTTATTTATTTTAATTTATTTAATTTATGTATTTATTTATTTAATCGGTTCATATAACATGCTGGCTTTTGATTGATAGGGAATGGCAGTTGCAGCCCGTTCCCAGGGACAGCACAAGCAGAAAGTATGGGTGAACATCTCTCTTGCTGGAATCAAAATCATGGATGAAAAGACTGGGGTGAGTTGCTTCAATAAAGGGAAACAGCCGTGTTAAGAATGGCGAAACAAATATATGCATCTGGGTTAAGTACATCCTGTTCTTAACTTTAAAAAAATTATCTGTCTGCAAACTCTTGCTGCACTTTATGAATCACTATGTAAAACTGGATTAGCTCTGATATGGAAACAACCAATGAGGAATTAACATTGAGGCAGAACTCTTGCTAAATCAGGGGTGTCAAACTCAATTTCATTGAGGGCCGCATCAGCATTGTGGTTGCCCTCAAGGGGCCGGGTGGGTATGGCCAGGGTGGGCGTGGCCTGCTGGGTGGGCGTGGCTAGAGTGTGTGTGGCCTGCTAGGTGGGCGTGGCTAGCTTTACATCCTTCACATCAAGGGTACCTATGGGGGCCTGGGCAGAAGTGGGACAGATCTGAGGGTCTCTGGCAGAAGGAGGGTCTCTGGACCAGGGCCAAGGCAGTGGGGGCCGTTCCCTCACTGTTTCCAGGATGGCTTCGCGGGCCGCATAAAACCACTTCGCGGGCCGGATCCAGCCCCTGGGCCTCGTGTTTGACATGTCTGTGCTAAAGGAAAAGCAACTACTGTAACACCTTCAATCACCATTTGACTTCTTGTCCTGTATTCCTTGTTCTAAATTGGAATGTAACACTTCTCTTATATCAAATACTTTTAACCCTCATAACAATATTTGGGGTTTCAGGTTCTGCGATTGGTGTATAACATATATTACTTATTCAGGAGCATGTAGCTTTCTAGATCTTGGTACTGATAATTCAAACTGTAGAATGTAATGCATTTTTTTTGCTTTTTGCTTAGTGTAATGTATAATTGCTTTAGCCAACCAACTAAGGTTAAACAGTGACATATGAATCTACAGGTAGTCCTCGGCTTATAACAGTTTGTTTAGTGACCATTCAAAGTTACAATGGCACTGAAAAAAACTGACTTAGGACCATTTTTCACACTTATGACCATTGCACATCCCCATGGTCACATGATCAAAATACAGACGCTTCGCAACTGACTCATATTTATGATGGTTCCAGTGTCCCAGGGTCACGTGATCACCTTTTCTGACCTTCTGATGAGCAAAGTCGGTGTGGAAGCCAGATTCACTTAACAACCGTATTGCTAACTTAACAACTGCGGAGATTCGTCTAACAAGTGTGTGTGTGGGGGGGGGGGAAAGGTCATAAAATGGGACAAAATTCACCTAACAAATGTCTCGCTTAGCAACAGAAATTTTGGAGTCAGTTGTCATAAGTCGAGGACTACCTGTGTGTTATCTATCAGAGTAAAAATTGTTTTAGAACTATTGAGCATCAGCTAAAGTGAACAAGAGTGAGAGCAATCCTGATTAGAAAACAGGCTAAACAATTAAAGTGGGATATGCAAACATGTCAAGTTGCTTGTCACGAGTTCTGATTACTTTGACAAGGGATTATGCTATTCATGGTTATTTCTATGTCACTTGATTTGATTCTAGGTTATTGAGCATGAACATCCAGTCAACAAAATCTCTTTTATTGCTCGGGATGTGACTGACAACCGAGCCTTTGGCTATGTCTGTGGGGGAGAAGGGCAGCACCAGTTCTTTGCCATCAAAACATCACAACAAGTAAGAGGATATTAATGCAAAGAGTAATGGCAAACAGCACAAGAATAATACAGGTTATTTTAGGCTGCTGCTATTGTGTAGCTCAGAAGAAGATTGAGATAGAAGCTATTGTCCCTTGCTGCCCCCTGCCAATACAAGAAAGATAAATGTGACACCTCACCCAGCCAGAAAGGATTGTCCATCTCTGGTTTAAAGTAAATTCTGTGATTCAGGTTCTCCATGAATATGCAACATTCATAAACACATTCTATTGGACAATCATTGCTAATGAAATTCCTGTTGGATTGATCTATTAATAATAATTTGTGATCCCACCTATTGCATTCAGAGTACACATGAGAAGCATATTGGACCAACACATGAAAACAAGAGCTGTGCTTCATTCTGGCTGAGAATTATGCCCCAGTTGCTTATTTCTTAGATGTCCAAGAAAGGTGATCCTAGAGAACTGCAGAGTTGATTAGTAGCTGGGATACTACACAATTCCTCTTAGTTCTCCAGGCCTGGAATAATCTTTTCTCCTAAGATAGTGCTTAGCACAATCATTTATATTTCTTGAAACTGTTTATCTGCCTTGTAAAGAACTTGTAATTCAAGCACTTGTAATTGAATCACCTGCTATTTTAGAAAATGCATCTCACTTCATTCTTTTCGTAGGCTGAACCTCTGGTTGTAGATCTGAAGGATCTCTTCCAAGTAATCTATAACATGAAGAAAAAAGAAGAGGATGATAAGAGGAAGGTAATGCTGCTTCATGGTAGATTTCAGACTACTTTCTATTTGGATATAAAGCAGAAAAATGCTTCAGTTGATTCCCAAACATTTGCTACATCTTGAACTTCTAATAAATTATAGGGTTGTGTAGTATCTTCAAAGGGGCCCTTTGCTTTGATAAAAGTCTGAGCACACTGTTTGTACATAAATACTGTGGTGCTTTGCTCTTAATTGATGGCCTGGACATGGTGCTTCAGTTGACAGCAGTGGCAAGGGAGGGAAGTTGCTATGACTCTTCCAATGTTCTCATTGGCTGCACAGCCCAAAAGCGGCATCTCATTGATACAGCAGCCTGCCATTTACACTTAGGAAAATTCTTTTTTTCCTTTTTCAAAGAATGTATGGCTATTGCCCTGCTGGGCCAATATTGCTGCCAGTCTGGGGAGAAGGCTAATTTCAGAGGCTTTTTTGACTGAACAGCCCCAGAGTGCCCCTTTGATCATATGACCATGGGGATGCTGCAACAGTCATAAATTTGAAAAATAGTCACAAGTCACTTTTTTCAGTGCTGTTGCAACTTCAGTCAATAAATGAACTGTTGTAAGTCGAGGACTATCTATATCAGGGGTGTCAAACTGCCAGCCCATAGACCGGACGCATCACTAGGAAACTGCACCCACTCCATTGCTGGCAATGGAGAAAAAGATCTGATACATGATGTCGCGAGTTTGACATGTCTAATCTATAGGTAAAGGTAAAGGTTCCCCCGCACATGCGTGCTAGTCATTTCCAACTCTAGGGGCCAGTGCTCATCTCTGTTTCAAAGCTGAAGTGCCAGCACTTGTCCTCTGTGGTCTTCTGTGGTCATGTGGCGGGCATGACTAGACACCAAAGGCACACGGAACGCTGTTACCTAGTGGTCCCTATTTTTCTACTTGCATTTTTTACGTGCTTTCGAACTGCTAGGTTGGCAGAAGCTGGGACGAGTAACAGACGCTCACTCTGTTACACGGCACTCAGGATTCTACCCGCCAAACTGCCGACCTTCTGATTGACAAGCTCAGTGTCTTAACCCACTGAGCCACTGCGTCCCTGATGTCTAATCTATATAATCAACTTAATGCTATCGGGGGAATTCTGGGAGTTGAAGCCCACATATTTTAGAGTTGCCAAGTTTGAGAAACATTTGTCTAAACAACTTTTCATGAATATTCTTGATGCAAGTTTTTTCTTCTATTTCAGAATGAAGAGGCCAGTAAAACTGAGGTAAGAAAAAAGTGTCTTATGGGGAAAGTTATTTATCAGAGATCATAGCAATAGATTTCTTAAACCTGACTTAATTTTGTTTTCTTCCAGAATGGTAATGATGAAGCAACTACTGATCAAGTTGGCAAAATAAAGCTGGTATGTAGAACTTTCTAACTTGAAGAGCAGGTTAATAAGCTCTTGAGTGGTGGTTAAACCAGAATGGGTTGCATTATTGCCGCAAACGTGACTGAACTGATATAGCTAGTTTGTCTCATAGCTTAATGCAACAACAGCTTTTTTTCCCCCCCAGCATTCCTATGTCTGCTGTTGTTTGGACTTGAATGACTTGTACATTGAAGTGTGGAATCCTAACTCTTATAAACTTTGTATTTAAAGGGTGTTGACCAGATGGATCTATTTGGAGACATGTCTACTCCTCCAGACCTCAACAGTCCCACAGTGAGTAGTAATCAATTACTGCCTCCAAAATCAGGAGAAATTTGAAAGTCCTCTTGAACGTTCTCCCATCATTCCTGGATGATGAAGTGATTCTATATAGACAGTCCTCTCTTCAAAGGATCTTTCTGGAGGGACTTGGAACAAACTGCAGATTGTACTATTAATCAATGCCAGAGGCTGGTTATCGCTTTGTAAAAGAATGGATACAGATATCTAAGGAAGAATACCTAGCATAAATGGGCCAAACTGAGTTTCCATAAAGTATCTTTGCATAGCTTTGGCTAACTTGATGAACAATGGTAACTTTAGTGATACGTATTTAGTGATACGTATTTAGTGATTGCAGTCCAGAAGGATATAATAAATGAGTATAAACAAAGAAGCTTGGAGGAAGAGATATGGAAAAAATTAGCAGAGTTTTTTTTGAAGAAACTGCCTTAATGCACTTGGTGTGATAATTAGCTAGGTTTGGAAAGCTCTTGATCGAACACTGCTATATGAGCAAGTCATCATGAGACTGGCATCCAGCAATGTATATTCAGGGCTGTTTCAGTAAAAGCCTGTATAGCATCCTCCTCCTACCACTGTTTCATAATCAGGTATGGATAATCGTGGTCTCCAGTAGAAATGTTTTCACAGTGTATGAAGCCAATCCAGTTGATAAATGTGAAAATGCACTCAGCAATCTAAACTCATGTCTCCTTGTTATAAACTGTGGCTGTTTTGTGGTTCAGGCTACAGTCTGTATTTGGAAGAGTCATCGTTTCTTGTTAGAATGAAGGAGAATTTAAAGCCTAGCTAATTGTTATTTTGATTCTAGTTCGTGGTAACTATAAATGATGCCTACTCTGACATTTAATCAATGCTTAAGTCGTAGAAAAAACAAAAACTGTGGGTTAAAGAATTACCAAAATGGTTGATATCATGACTGTTTTTATATATTTATGATTTTAATGAAATGTTGTGTGCTGTCCAAAGACACTTTTTGCGAGATGGATGGCTATATAAATGTGATCAATCCATAAATAAAACAGAAGAATAGATGCTTATGTATGCATGTTCCCATCCTGATTAGTTTGATGTATGTATTATCCATTATAAATCCCAACTCAGATTGAACATCTGGCTGAATAACTTCACAGTGGGGTGATAGTTAAAAATGAAGAGCAGCAAAATGCCTTTCTGACATAACATGCACATTTTCAAAAAAAAAAATCCATTTCAAATCTGCTTGCTTATCATATTTTTTAATCAAGAGCTCATGAGACTACTTGCACATGCTAATCTGTCTTCTTTCCCAAACCTAATAGGAGGAGGAGGAAAAAGAGATCCTGTTAGTGGATTTAAACTCTGAGATTGAGGCTCCTCCAACTTCTCTCAAAGGGGAGGACCTTTTCTTGAACGACATCACGCCTTCCCTGCCATTGCCAAAGCTACAACCGCCTTTCTTGCCTGAAAACGCTTTTTCTGCAAACCTCAGCTTCTTTCCTACCCCCAGTCCTGACCCTTTCCGTGACGATCCTTTCACGCAAGCTGACCAATTGGCACCCCCTTCCCTTGATTCTTCTTTAAAATCTTCCGGTCAGAAGATGGAGAACAGTGGTGTGAACGGGGACATAGACTACTTTGGGAAAGAGTTTGATCAGATTTCCAACCGGACTAGCAAGCAGGAAATGCCAGCCAGCCAATGGCTGCTTGAACGTAAATCAGCACATTTAGCGGTGAAGACAACTGACGGGGTCCCGGAGAGAGAACAGAATGGTTTCGTGGCCAAATCCCCCTTGAGTGTCTTTGCAGAAAGCTCTCCCAAAGGAACGCCTGTGCAGAATGGGTTACGGCTAGACTCTGAGAGCAGCCACCAGACAATGCCACAAGATTCCATCACGATTAGCCCACCTCCACAAAGTACAAAGCCAGGAAGAGGAAGGAGGACTGTTCAGGTGAACGTTGGGGCATGTGCAAAATGGTAACATGCATGTTTTCTACTTGGATTAGGTGAAGGAGATTCTCTGCCTCTCTTCCTGAAAGCTTTGCTGGCAAAAAAAAAAAAAAAAGCTGATTGCCTTCACTCTATAAATGCTGCAACCACTATGAACTTAACATTTTCTCTGTAGAGTCATTCTTTTCTAACTTTGCTTTCTTTCTCCTAATGCTGCCATATATTTATATCTTGGGGTAAGTAAGACACTTGAACTAGTAATGCATGCATTAAGCATATTGCTTTGGAAGAAGCACAGTGTTTTCTTTCTTTAGTTCAGGTAGCCGGATCTGGTATGGGAGATTCAACCTTGTATAGTAGATCCCAAAGGTCTGGAAGTGAGGTCAAGGAAATACCTAAAAAACCTTGGTTTTCTCATATAAACTGAAACCAGGACAGGGTAACCCTCCTGAATTAGCGCTGTAAGAAGGATGGACTCCAGCCATCCAGTGCTAAGGAGACCCACCTCAACAATAAGCTTGGATTGAAAGATTTTTCAATGTAGTATTTTCATTTTTTTTCATAGAAGGCCAGTATGGGGAGGGCAGGTGATTAAAATTAGGAGTATGCATGATATTTGGTTGAATACCATCAATTCAGGCTGCTTTAGACTGATTTGTGCCGCTCTGTGAGGTAAAAGCAGCACATGCAGACACAGGCATATGGATCAGAGATGCAAGGAGCACAAGTGAGACTCTACAAAAAGTTTCAATCTGCAAAATCAAAACTGTTTTGGCTCATGCCTGATTTTTCTCTTCCCAATTGAAAGCAGGGGTAAGAGACAATAACACCAAAATTAAAACAAAAACCTGTTTGCAAGCAATTTTAAACATTGTTAGTTCGTGTGAATCTACAGTAAACTAAAATAGGAAAGAGGAGATGCAGAATGACCTTCCCTGAATCTGGATACTTGCTTATACCCTCTGCATGTGCCTATCTGAAATTAAGTATAATTGATCTTTGAGGAAGGCACAGCTCTGTGTGCAAACCTATCCCATACTTTATTTATTTAGAAACATATGTTGATTGATTGGCTGATTGGCAGACTGAAGTTAGTTCATTTTTCCATTCTAATGAATGAGAGGCACTGATTATGCTTTGGAATTTGGACTTAGAGCCAGATCACTCAGCCAAACCTAATACAGCATTCAGGGTTTAACAGGGTTTACTCCCAGTTAAAAGTCTATCTTAAAAATGTAAGTTTTAGCATTAACTACTAAGTGATGAAAAAGCTTGTCCATTGTACTAGACTTGTATCAGTTAAAATAAAGCTGAAATCATGCTGGAGCAAAACATTCTATGCTACAACAAAGCATTGCAACATACAGCCAGCTGAGATACAAAGTTCCATATTTTATCTCCCAGGAAATAGTCTTATTGGCCAAGTCTGTCACCCTTAGGTTTCTGTTAGATCAGGGGTGTCAAACTGCCGGCCCGCGGGCCGGAGCGTCACAAAGAAACCGCGCCCATCCCATTTTTGGCAATGGGAAAAAGTTCTGATACGTCGCGCGACGTCACGTAACGTCGCAAGTTTGACATGCCTGTGTTAGATGGTGGATTTGGGCAACTGATGAGCTGACTTAAGTCGGCCAAAGGTGCTGCTGAGGTTTATTTCCAGTAGAAGAAAATGTATAAATATGTAGCCCTGGTTTGAACTGTGGACTTCTTGATGGTCTCTGAGCTTGGTTGTTTGCTTGTAGACATTTCAATTAGGTAGTTTGTTTGCTTGTAGACATTTCAATTAGGTAATATCATCAGTGTGAGTAAATATAAGGTTTGCTATCTGTTTATCTTCCCCTGCCAATTTTGGTGGGAGATTAGTTTCCTCCTTGGTGGTTCCTTGATTAGAGTATTTTCTGCTTAATGGTATGTCTGGTGTTGATCCCTGCTTATCTGAGTGTTAGCTGCTGGAAGAAAATGTGTTCTAGGTTTTTTGTTTCCTTCTTGGAATTTTTTTTTATTCTTTGTTTTGAACTGTATGCAGTTTATCTCCTTTTGTCTACTGATGATTGATTTGTCTGAATACCAAGCCAAGAATTCCCTAGTATTTTTCAACTGGCCTTAATCTAAAGCATGGGTGTCCAACCTTATGGCTTGCCTGGATCACACTGAATGAAGAATTGTTTTGGGCCACATATAAAGTGTATAATATAGTTAATGTATATAAATCACATAATAATGTTAAAAGTTTGTGATCTTGTGGGGCTGTATTATTAGCTGTTCATGGATTAGACATGCCTGATCAAAAGTGTAACAGTTTGCTAGTTGAGACTGTGCTTGAGACTGTCTATCGGTTCTGAAATTAAGGAATTTTTCAATAAGAGCTTTATTTCTTTATTAAACGTGGATAACATCTTTCCTATAAGACAGGGGTAGGCAACCTTGGCTCTTTTGTGACTCATAAAGAGCTGAGGTTGCCTACCCCTGCTATAAGAGCTGACCCACCAATTTTTCCCTGCAATTTTCCCTGAGAGGTAGGTTGGGCTTAGATTGATTTGGCCAATGAGTTTCTATGTTGATTGGATCATAGTTTCACTTAGTTTCCCAAATCCTTGTCCCAACGTTTTGCTTACTATCTTACACTGATTAATTATCATTGTATTGCAACGTGGTTTGACTGTTCTGGCATTGGATGTGCAGTAGCATTAATGCTACCATTAACTAATTCTAATCTTGTTCACTTCTTCAGGAATATATTTAAAATATGCTTCTGAGTTTATATACAAACATAATGACATTCTCTAGATGTTACTCTTTTGGGGCTGTTTGTTCAGCTTGTGTGCTGCCCAGTGCTTCTGCATTAGAGAGACTGCTTGTCAAAATGACACAAAATTGTACTTTGCAATATAATGCTCTTGGCAGTTGATGTTACCTCATCATTTACAGGAAATTGCACATGAAAGCTCTGCAGGCCACAACTGTAAACATTGCAAAGTCTTCCTTTGTTATTTTTTTCAGATATTTAGAAAAGATTTTACCCTATCAAAGGAAATGGGCTTGTATTATATATCTAAATCTATATATCTGATGTTTCTGAAGCATGCCACCCTATTTAATATGAATTGAAATCATTTGTCTGGGAGCTGATCACTCACATCTTACATTTCTAGTTTGGTTTTGCTGCTGGGATGTCGCAATGTTGCTGAGCAGATTGGGGTGCTGGTAGCATAACACAGGACTGAAGACACTTAACTTCAAATAACGTAAGACTTTCTGTGCAAAAAGCAACCTTTCCAATGAAGGCTTTGGTTTCTTTCTAGAATGCAGCCAGTGACTTGTTTGGTCCTGATGTTTTTGCTCCTGGATATTCTGCAACAAGCACTCTGACTACTGCAGGACAGCCTTCTGGTGTACAGACCAACCCACTAGACCTCTTCAAAACCAGTCCTCCTACAGCAGCTCCCCTACCTGGACTAGGTTGGTAAAGATTGTGAGACGTGAACCTAGCTACATATTACCTGACTATATTGAATGAATTGTGCACATATACTTAGTTTACGGTCCATAAAAAGGGGGTTTGCAGGGTAAGCAATGGATTGGTTAATTGTGAGAAAGTATGAGAGTGAAGGTTCATTCTCCAAGCTTGTGGGCTGGTTTCTGAGCGTTTCGTTACCAGGCTAGGTAACATCTTCAGTGGAGTTTAAGGGGAGAGAGAAAGTGAGAAAGTATGTCAAGCAAATCTCAAAGGTGCTTTTTCAAAAGGCAACTTGCCTGCTTTTTTCCCTGAGGAAGAAGACAATGTTTTGCTTCTCATCCAAGAAGCTTCATCGGTTCTGGCAGGAAGGTGGGGGCAATGGAAGGATTAGTTCTGAGAGGATGTGGAGGGGGAAACTGGTTGGAAAGATCATATTTCTTGCAGTCATCTGGTTGTTAGCAGCTGGATGACTGAGAATCTCCACATTTATGTCAAGCAAATCAGTCCTTATGATCGCTTTTGGAAAGGCCTCTGGTAGTGGAGGACACCATTGGATACAACCCTGCAAGAACTAGACCAGAGGTAGGCAACGCAACCTTGGCTTTTTTATGACTCGTGGACTTCAACTGCCAGAATTCCTGAGCCAGCCATGCTTGGGGGGGAAAGGGAGAGGTTTCCAAGCTGAGCCATGCTGGCTCAGGAATTCTGGGAGTTGAAGTCCACGAGTGACCGGCCATGTTGCTATGGCTGGTCTTTTGTCTGCCAGTTTGGAGGGAAACAGGCACTAACGGGAGGGTTGCAGCTCCCCCACATTTCTTCAAAAGCCTCTTCTTGCTGGTTGCCCCTCCAGGGCGACTCTTCAGCCCTTTTAGAACCCCCCAGTGATGCAAAACTGGACATGGAAAATGAGAGCCATCCTCCAGACATCCATAATGGCAGCATTGGCAAACCGGAAGCCTCTATTCTATTAACTGTTTTTAATTCATTGAGTTTTTTGTCCTAGCTCTACATACATTGAGAAGTTCAGGTCCTTGACTCCCTAACAATTATATACTGTATTTCCAGGTTAGAGCTTGGGAAAAGTAGTGCTGATTTGTGAGGCTACAGTCCCAAATTTAATAAAGTGACTTTGAAAGTATTCGAAGTAAAATGAGAGAGAATACAATCTGAAAGTAAAATGATACAGCATATTCATACGTGGAATTTTTCAGAATTTTTAAGTCCACATAACAAAGTCACCAGATTTTTACAAAACAATTTACTGCAGGTTAATAATTCCAGCAAACTCTGCTGAGAAATCCTTCTTGCAAATAGATGGGATAAAAACTGAAGGAAATCTAATAGAGATACATACTGTAGGGAAGAATATAGTCAACATTTATGAAATCATATTGATAATGTTTTTTGAGTTGTCCAGTGATGAGTTTATTTAAATTAGTCATTTTATTCTTCCCCAGGAAGTCTGCCTACATCAGCATCCCCATCACCAGCATGGGGTCCCCAGTCTACGGCTTTCAGTCAGCCACCCCTAGTGTTTCCTGGAACTGCTCTGAATGCTCAGCCAGTGAAATTTGCACCATCCCTTGGTTTTGGTGCTCCTCAACAAGCATCTTGTTGGAGCCAGCCAGCATCTTTGGCAACTCCAGGCCAGACTCCAGCTCCTGATCTCTGGAGTCAATCTGTGTGTGTTTCTCCATCCAATGCATGGGCACAGCCTCCTACTGGTGGGAACCCTTTCCATATCAACATGTTTCCACCTTCTCTGGCATCTCACCCTCCATCTATGCTGTCCTCCATGTCATCTACTAGCCCTCCTCCTCAGTTGCCTCCTAGAACTGCACCACAGAAGGAGTGCAGTGTAAAAAAAGAAAGTGATGCCTTTACTGCTTTGGATCCTCTGGGTGATAAAGAGATAAAAGATGTCAAGGAGATGTTCAAAGACTTCCAACTGACAAAACCACCTGCTGTGCCCGCAAGGAGAGCAGAGCAGCAACCACCAGGTAACACAATAGAGGTTCCTCAAGATGTGGCTGACCACGATAACCTGGAAGCTATCTGGCTGTTGTAATCTTCTGGTCTCATTGAATAACCTTCTAATTCCATATCAGACCTCTTCTTGACCATAGATTTATTGAATGGCCTTGAATAAGCCTTTTATATTAGCTAAGTGACTGATGCAAAATGTATGGTATGTGGTAGCATACGATACATCTGACTTTACTTTTCAATTCAAGTATGTCTGGGGTAGTCAGTACCTAGATAGAGAGCCCTTGAACTCTGTACCAGTATTCCCAATCTACGCAGACAGGTAGAATTCAATACTCAGAATTCCCCAGTCACTACTTGTAATTCTGAGAGTTGTTGGCCAACAGGTGAGGAAGGGTGTTATATATGCTATCTTGGGTTGGCAACAAATGTGATACAACAATAATCAAATAGATTTCAGCTTTGAATTTGACACTAGGAGATTTGTTAAAGTAAGAAAGAGGCATTGCTGCATTCCTGAGGCACCAGAAGTCTCTCTTCTTCATCCACAAAACCACCTTCCTTTCTTTAAGGCTACTTCTAGAATTCCTGGCTTGCTAAAGAAAGTCACATTCTTAATATGTCTGGGACTTTTGTCCTTGGCTGTTTATGAAACTGCGTGGTTACAAAAGTACAACTTTGGCTGCTAAAGTGCTTTCATCTGAAAAAAAGGCACTGAAGATTTTTCAGAAACAAAAGTAGAAGTAAGTGGTGTTTAAGGAGGAGAGGGACTAGGAAAGTCAATCGGGAATTTTCTCAAAAGCTTATAATAATAAGCCAGTTCAGGGAAGTCAAAATGAAAGCTGCAGAGTAATTTTAATAGGCTGTGAAAATAACCTTGGGAGACAGGAAGAAGAGAGATAGCCAGGGCAATGGTCAGAAAAGTGATATCCCAGCCCATAAAAAGAATGGGAGTGGAGAAAGCATGTCAGAAGAGACCATCCCTAGTTCTCTAAGTAAAGACAAGGGACGGGAGAAGTTCTAACCTTACAATAAAGATAGTGTTGACACTCATTATTTTGGTTTCATGTCTGGACTAACTTGAAAGCTGACACTACTCACAATAAAAGAAAACAACTAGGTCCCTGAATCCAATGCTGATTTGTGTTGGTTGCATGGAATCTGGTGATCATGTATGTACAGTATGTGGTGTTGGTTGCTTAGTTACCCTTGACATGAAGTTTACAGAAAGACATTATGTATTGTTCTAATGGAGGTATCCTCAATTTGGGTGCTGCTTCCTGTGAAGTTCATGTTTGATGCCAAACATGTACTTCTTTGCTATAGAACAGACATGTCAAACACAAGGCCCGGGGCCCAGATCTGGCCTGCGAAGTGGTTTCATGTGGCCCACTAAGCCATCCTGGAAACAGTGAGGGAACGGCCCCCACTGCCTTGGCCCTGGCCCAGAGACCCTCCTCCTGCCAAGACCCTCAGATCTGTCCCACTCCTGCCCAGGCCCCCATAGGCACCCTTGATGCGAACAATGTAGAGCTGGCCACGCCCACCCAGTAGGCCATATGCACTTTAGCCACGCCCATCCAGTAGGCCACGCCCACCCTGGCCATACCCACCCGGCCCCCTGAGGGCAACCACAATGCTGATGTGGCCCTCAATGAAATTGAGTTTGACACCCCTGCTATAGAACAAACTTCTTGGCAAACTTTTTATAATGTAATTAGGATATTTTTAAAAAGTGTTCCTTTGTTCAACACAGGGCCTCCAAAGCCAATTCTGAGACAAAATGCTGCGCTGCTTATTTCCAAGCCTGCTGAAGACCACTTTGAAAATCCTTTCAAGATAGATCGTTTTGCTGCTCCCTCCCAAGTTTTAGTAAGTATCTGGAGTCCATTTTACATGAAGTGACTGATAACATAACTTAACTGTGGGCTAAGAAAAAAACAATAGATGAACATAGAAACTTTGTGCTCAAATAAATAGACTGTATTATAGCTTAACTCAGTGGTCCAGTTCATACAAATATTAAGAGAATGGCTGGATTGCCATAAAATGTTAAACCACAAAATCCATGTTAGCCTGGTTTAGAATGTTGTGTGAAAAGACAAACAAAAATTTTACATGTAGTTATGATCCAGTGTTTTCTCTCAAGCTGAAAGCAAGTGGGCTCCTATAAGCTATTATAATTTAGATTTAGTTACTTAATAGATTTAGTTACTTAATAAAACGTAACATTTCTCTGTGACAACTAGTCTTGTAGGAGAAACTCTGTAGCTGATTGATGGATGGAAAAAAATAGAACTCATACTTACAGTTTATTTACTTATTTATTTAATTTAATTTGTATACCACCCTTCTCCCGAAGGACTCAGGGCGGTGTACAGGGCAATAAATACCAAAAGTACAAAATACAAAAATTAAAAACAAATTAAACAATTGTGCCCGAATACAATAAATTAATTAAAAACAGTAATTAAAACCCCAAACCCATCAGACCAGGCCGGCTTATTCAAATAAATAAGTTTTTAGATCACGTCGGAAGGAGCGAAGGTCGGGAGCCATCCAGAGCTCAACCGGTAAACGGTTCCAAAGGTCTGGCACGCCCACAGAGAACGCCCTCCCCCTGGGGGCCATCAGTCGGCATTCTCTGACGGGTGGCACCCTGAGGAGGCCCTCTCTGTGGGAGCGCACTGGGCGGAGGGAAGTTGACGCTGGCTGCAGGTGCTCCCTTAGGTACTCCGGACTTTATAGGTCATCACCAGCACCTTGAATCTCACCTGGAAGGCAACTGGAAGCCAATGCAGCTCACAGAGCAGAGGTGTAACATGGGAGGATTGGGAGACCCCCAACACAACTCGCACGGCTGCATTCTGCACCAGTTGAAGCCTCTGAGTGGTCCTCAAGGGCAGTCCCATGTAGAGAGCATTGCAGTAGTCTAACCGAGAGGTCACGAGCACATGAGTGACTGTACGCAAGGCATCCCGGTACAGATAGGGCCGCAACTGGTGCACCAGACGAACCTGGGCAAAGGCCCCCCTAGTCACAGTTACTATATGATCTTCTAAGGAAAGCTGTGAATCTAGGAGGACTCCCAAGTTGCGAGCCCCCCATAGTAAGAGATGGAATAGTCTGAATTTCCCGAAATGCTGGCACGCACAGCCACTCAGTCTTGTCAGGGTTGAGCCGAAGCCTGTTCCTCCCCATCCAGACCCGGACCGCCTCCAGGCAACGGGACATCACATCAAGGGCATCACTGGGGTGGTTTGGGATCGAAATAAAAAGCTGGGTATCATCAGCATACTTATGATAACCAACTCCAAAACCACGAATGATCTCACCCAGAGGCTTCATATAGATGTTGAACAGGAGAGACGAGAGGACCGACCCCTGAGGAACTCCACAAACGAGAGGCCTTGAGGTCAACCTCTGCCCCCCTGCCAACACCGACTGTGAACGTCCCAGGAGGTAGGAGGAGAACCACTGAAGAACCGTGCCTCCCACTCCCAACCCCCTGAGACGCCGCAGCAAGATACCATGGTCAATGGTATCAAAAGCCGCTGAGAGGTCTAATTGGACTAGGACAGAGGAACAACCCCTGCCCCGAGCCCTCCAGAGATCATTCACCAGAGCGACCAATGCCGTCTCCGTGCTGTGCCTGGGCCTGAAACCCGATTGGTACGGGTCCAGATAGTCAGCTTCCTCCAGGAACAAAGGGAGCTGATGCGCCACCACGCTCTCAACAACTTTTGCAAGAAAGCGAAGGTTGGAGACTGGACGGAAGTTGTTTAACACAGCTGGGTCCAAGGCAGGCTTCTTGAGGAGAGGTCTCACCACCGCCTCCTTCAAGGCGGTAGGGAAACTACCCTCACTCAAGGAAGCAGTTATCACTGCCTGGAGCCAGCCTCATGTCCCATCCCGAGCCGCATAAACCAGCCAGGAGGGGCACGGGTCCAATAAACACGTGGTGGAGTTCAGCTTCCCCATGATCCTGTCCACATCATCCAGAGTCACAGGATCAAACTCCTCCCAGATAACATCAACAAGACTGCCCATGTCCTGATCATCAGACTCTGCCCAGTCAGAGTCCAAACCAGTCCGAATCCGAGCGATTTTGTCCGACAGATGTTGGCTAAACTCCTCGGCACGACCCTGCAAGGGCTCCTCCCTCACCTCCTGATTGAGGGAGCGGGTCTCCCTAAACAGGGCGGCCGGGCTGTTATCTGTGGACGCGATGAGGGTAGCAAAGTAGTTAGACCTTGCCGTCCTCATCGCTGCAAGATAAGACCTTGTAAAGGACCTTAGTCGCGATCGGTCGGATTCAGACCGGCTGGATCTCCAACAGCTCTCTAGGCCCTGTCTCCGACGCTTCATCTCCTGGAGCTCCACGGAGAACCATGGAGCCCACTGGGATCTGCACCGGGTCAGGGGCCGCATGGGTACAACTCGGTCGAGTGCCTTCGTGGCTGCCTTTTCCCAGATTTTCACTAGGGCATCAGCCGAGTTGGGAGCAAAGGAGGCAGGTGGGGACCCCAGTGCTGCCTGGAATCTCTCAGGGTCCATTAAGCACCTAGGGCGGAACCATCTCGTTGGTTCAACAACCCCACAACGGGGAGTGACAAAACGGAAGACCAGCCGCAGGAGATGATGATCGGTCCATGACAGGGGCATAACAATTGGGGAACCCCCACCCAGATCTTCTAACCACCATCCAGATAGAAAAATCAAATCGAGTGTGTGCCCCCCCCCATGAGTCAGGCCCTGAATTACTTGCGTCAGGTCCATGGCCATCATGGAAGCCATGAACTCCCGAGCTAACTCAGATGATCCTCCCAGGGATGGTAGATTAAAGTCACCCAAAATTATAAATTTGGGGAACTCAATCACCAGCCCCGAGAGGATATCGAGAAGCTCAGGCAGAACTGCTGCTGCGCGACTAGGCGAAAGGTACACCAGCAGCAAGCCCAACTGAGCCCTACGGCCACATCTCAGGAGGAGGGATTCACACCCGGCTATTTGGACAACGGTGGCCTCCCGCGAACAAAGGGTCTCCCTCACAACTACTGCCACTCCCCTGCCCCTATCTTGAGCCCGAGGCCGGTGCAGCACCCGGAAATCTGGTGGGCAAAGATCAACCAGAGGGACACCACCCTCTGAGCCCAACCAGGTCTCCGTAATGCAAGCCAGGTCCACATGCTCACCCTCAACCAGATCCCGGATGAGAGGAGCCTTATTAACTATGGACCTGGCATTAAAATACACAAGCCTGAGCTCAGGTGGCTGCTCATCCTCGCTCCCGGAGCCACTGGACAAAACCAGAGGGTCCGAGCGCCTCACCACTTGGAGATAGCGGAGACACACTCCCAGATGTTGATACGGCCCTCTGTTAGTTAATAATTAGTTAATATCTAATAGGCTAATAATACTGGAAAATGCTACGAATACTTTTAATGAGACATCTAAATATCTATGGGTTAGGAAAGACCTCTTGGTTGTTGTTTTTTTCCCTAAAATGATAGTTTTAGATACATGTACTGTATAATTCTCAAACTACCTTTGATCCACAGCTAGGCTGTATTCAACTGGCCTAGATGTGGGTAGACTATAGAGACTGCCTTGATGCTGAACTATATGACCCATTAAAAGTTTTGGGCCTGAAGAAACCAAGTATTGTGGCAAATATTTTGAAATCCTCCATGGCTTGCAGTTTTTCAAAATGTTGAAATGCCTAAACTGGACTTTCATCTTTGTAAGAAATCTACATCTAGATTTTGTAAAATGTAATTATTATGCTTAATTTTCCCCTGAGAAATATATGCTTATAACATTAGCTGCTAGAACAGTAGTGTTTAGTTTTGCTTCTGTATGTCGAAAAATTCTAAAAATATAGTAGTGCTCGTGTACTTTTGTCTTGGAAAAAAGTTTGCAAAATATATTCAAATCATAATGAAAGTTTTCTTTTCCCTTTTCTCCAGATTACAGCTCAACAACAGCAATTGTCTTCTGCTCCTTGCAATGATCCTTTCGGAAATCCATTTGCATAAATTAGGTTGGTAAGTGATACTTAATGTAGTTATTATTCGCATATGATTAGAACATGACAGAAAAGAAGTAAACATATACACATAATCCACATAACCATACAAAACATTTATGGAGATATGGCAGTAGCCTCATAACGGGATGTCCAGTTCATCTATCCAGGTGCTTGCCTCTGGCATTGCTTCATGCAGCTATTCTAGGAAACCAGAGAATGCATGTCATGGGCAATCTTGCACAATATGGTTAATTGTTTGCATGTCAGCACCACAATCGCTACAAGAGCAATCTTTCCATTCCCACTAATACATGGCAGATGCATTTCTTCCAGTATCATACCTAATTTTGTTCAATTTCATCCAGACAGAGGGAGGCAGGTCAAAACTAGGTGGCTCAATTGAGGGATTACTAATAGGTCACAAGAAGGTACCTTCTTGGACCATTCCTCTCTCCTGGGTAGATGTTAAATGTTTTGCATGCTGGTCAAAGGGATTTCAATCTTGTGATGGACTGTGCATTGTTATGATGAACAGGATGGCCTTGTTGTTCAGCATCCTTGACTACACAGCTAGATGAGAGCTTGATATTGCTAAGTACCAGTAACCAGCGCACAGGAGTGGGATGCAATGTGCTAGAGATGATATGTGTTGTCTGGCAGAGTTGGACATCAACCATTTGGTCGTGGGCCCTGTTAAACCACATGCTGGAACAATATGCAGTGTGGAATCAACCAAAGCCAGGGTTGTCATTCATAGGGTGTTAGCAACAGCACCCCAAGGCATCCCAGCTTTAATGTGCTTAATGTATTTTATTAACATATTTAATTTAAATTAATGCATTTAATTTACCTAATGTAGTGGTAATCCTATTTAACTTGGCTTTTGAAAAAACCTATCTGAACTCAACTGAACAGTCGTAACATTTTAAGGCCTGATATACCAACAAGGGCTTTTGCCTGACAGCAGGAAGAGCCTTTTTAAATTGAAACAATTAAAAATAACTAAAATCTTGTGCGGTCTTGTAAGAATATAGTTCTCTCACATAAGATTTCTAAATTTCAGTGTTCTCATTTGAAAATTTATGAGATCTTTTTTGTGAGATTTGCCAATTTCACATGACTTCTATATCTTATTTAATTATAGATGTTGCAAGTGTTATTTTGGGATACAGTTCTGATATCCCGACATTCATAGGCATTCTATTGTCAACCCTGTTCTAAAGTACTCCACAGTTAAAAGAAAAGAAAATACTTGTGTATACATCCAGGTAATCATCTTTTTAATGAAATTTCTTTCCCACAGCCCACCAAATGTGAAAAGAAAACAGGTGTTATGGAATGCAACCGTGAGATGCCCACAGGCAGTCTTTCATTTCTCTCCACCACAAGTGGGAGTTATTGGCAAAACTATAACTGGATTGTTGGATCAAACAGATACAAGGAACAACTGGACACTGAGCTTGCTGTCTTCAGTCTGCATCACCTGCCTCATTCTTCAACTTTTGGATTCATTCAAGTTAAGATCTTGGAACTCCTTAAGCCAAGGAAACAATTAGCTTGAGACCAAACTGGAACCGGTGGTTATTTTCAGCCCGTGTGGATGGAAGAAAACACTCTTTGGTGTCTCTTAGGCCCTCACTTTCCATTTTCATCAATGCTTAGAAGCACTAAAAGTGAAAAATGAAAGAAAATTAATGGTTCTTTATGGCAAAAGACACAAAGTTTTGTACTCACTTATGCACAAGGGAAGTCCATGATGGCAGCAGCATTGAATTACCAAGAACATAAAATAGTCAAGTGTATTGTAGAGTTTTCCTACCAATATTATTACAATTTAAAAAAAAAACAAACCCTTCTAGCACTCTATTTACTGTCCACCCAAATGTCAAGGTGAAAGAATATTTAAATTATGAAATGGGCAAATACTGTGTTACTCCTAACTGGTGAGTTCTAAAAATGCAATTGCTAGCTCTAAAGTATGCAAATCAAAACATCTTTGATAGCATCTTGTCCAGAATAACAAATTTCCTAGAATATATTTTGTTATGGATTAGTCTCTGGCAAGATTCTCGATTTTGGAATCAGTGCTAGAAAAAAAGGTAGATACAAAAATGGATAAGTGGGGTTTAAGATAAGTTATTAAATTGGAAAGCAATTGTACTTCGAAAAACTAGTCTGAGCAAAATGTTATTCATGTCTATTAATTATGACATGACTAGAGGCTGATGATTCACTCTTTAAATGTATTAATAAGTTTGGCAAAACTATTGTTAACAGCCAGATGTCTCTCCAGTATAGCAGTTACCAATATAAACTTGAAACAATATCCATGTTTAAATGTTTAGATGAACACAACATGGTGATCTACTTCCTAATAAAAATACCAAGTCTCCAGTCATCCGTTCAGCTCTATTGCACATTCCTGTAATACAAAGCTCTCCATATATGTGTTTGTCTCAGACTAAAAATACAGAAACAACTTCTGGACTGTGTTACAATGTACAAAGTACTCTGGTGTTCTGGCAATTAATTGTAACTTCATTTCAATTTGGCACTCAGAGGAAATGTTTGATGATTAAATATTTTCTTTACTTGTGTATGGAAGAACGCCTGATGGACTAATTTCAGTTTAGTGATTAGATGGACTCATATTAAGTAGAACAATTTAATGAAACCAGGATTTTTAATTTCTCTAAAATATAAGTAGTAACTGAATGCCAGTGGATGGTGCTATTGATCCAGTGGGTTGGTATGTAACTTGAGATTTTGTATTATGATTATGAATTAACAATACAAAATAACCAAACAGTTGAAAATGAGGGTATCCCTGTTGAGTGCTTATAGCTGTTGATTCTGTTCTTTTACCAACTAAGCATCTAAGTAGTGTCTAAATGATATGGCTTTTTCATTGAAAGGTTTCTTCACCTTATATTCTAGCATCAGTGTAGAAGCCCATTGTAATGGAATGTGCACCTGCAGCAGCAGAGATGGAGGCAGTGGTGGGATTCAGCCAGTTTGCACCATTTTGGCAGAACCAGTAGCTAATTTTTTGTTGCCCAGGCCCAGAATAGACTTCCGAAAGTGGCATCCACACAGAGAACCAGTTGTTCACATATTTTAATCCCGTCAGTGGATGGAGGGTTTGGTTAACTCAGAGTTTTCCCAGCAAGAGATCCAGTTCAAGACACCACATAGTCCTGAGCTGGATAGGAGAAAGAAGAGGTTGGCAAGATTGATGTCAGGCCCAAGTCCAGAAATGAGACAGAGATCCAAACAAGTCCAATCCTTTATTTGGAATTATATGGAATATCCATACAGATATGTATGGGGGAAAGATAAGGCTTTTGGAATGGCTGTTGGTGGATTATATTGAACTGGCTGCTATGGAATATAAGGGTTCAATAATGCTAGGGCAGCAGAGCACAACTGAAAGGTGGGAACAAAACGCCTTGTTCCCAAAACACAATTGGGACCATCTTCCTATTAAGACAAAGGCTATGATAAGAATCTAAATGGGGTAATATTTTCTAAGGTTGGACTTAAATAATGCAGCAGCACCAAAAATCTGGGCACTATTTGAATTCCTTAGGTGAGTTAAAAACCAAAGTGATGGACTATTAGGTTGTAGAACAGGTGAGCTAACTCTAATTGATACACTGCAAGATTAACAATTGCATCATATTTTGGGCAGTTTGGTGTAGTGGTTAAGTCATCAGGCTAAAACCAAGAGATTCTGGGTTCTAGTCCCGGCGTAGGCACAAAGCCAGCTGGGTGACCTTGAGACAGTCATTCTTTCTCAGCCACGGAAAGAGGAGTTGAAAAACCACTTCTAAAAAATCTTGCCAAAAAAACTGCAGGAGTCAAAAACTGACCTGAAGGTACATATACAGACACACACACATACACACAAGGCTGTTGGATGAATTCATCCTTAGCCATTAAATGAGATGTCATTGGTTTTCTGATGATACCCAAATGTACATATCTGCCCCTGGAGAAATAAGTGATGCTATTTTACCCTCTGCCTGATATGAGGATCTGGATGGGGAACAGCGTGATTCAGCTGAACCTTGTCAAGACTGAGTGCCTTTGGAGCCTGCCACTTCTAGGACTATGCCATCTGTGATGCTGGATTGCATTGCATTGCCCCACCCAATGCCCAGTTTGGTGGTCTTTCTGGACTCCCAACTCTTGCTCAAAAGGCAGGTGGCAGTCGTGGCTAGGAAGACTAATGCCAGGGGTAGGCAACCTTGGCTCTTTTATGACTTGTGGACTTCAATTCAACTTCAAGTTGAAGTCCACGAGTCATAAAAGAGCCAAGGTTGCCTACCCCTGACCTATGCACAGCTTTGTATTGTATGCCAATCACACCCATTCCTACATCAGGGGGCTCACAGTCACACCCTAGTCAACTCTCAATTGGATATTATAATGTGCTTTTTATGGGCCTGCCATTGTATGTTTGGAAACTTCAGCTGATGCAGAGTAGTGGTGAGCGGCAATAATGCATGCATAGAGGACAGTATAGGTTACACTTCTTCATGAGCTTTATTGCTTACAGGTCCAATTACAGATGCTGGTTTAACATTTAAAGCCCATTTTAATTTAGATGTTATTTATATATCAAATGTAGAGACCACTCACTCATCTGACTCACAGTAGAGCCCATCATCTGAGGAACTGCTTCTGCTTAATTAGAATAATTTCAGACTTAATACTTTCAGCTATGCAAGATTAGTATTATTAATTTTGTAATTTGTGATTACTACTTTTAGTAACACTAAAATATTAATCATTAATACAATCAGACTTGCGAGATTCTATTAATATAACCTTACAATAAAATAGAATTAGCTCATCTGCTCTTGTTTCCTGCCTGGTCTATTTCATAAGTCTGAGATCAATCTTACAAGTCTGAAAGTGTTTTTCTCCCACCGTCCTCTTTACAGCTTAATAACTAGGAAGGGCCTTTTCTGAGCCTCTTGCCTTGCCCACAATTTCTGGAGTGGGCATAGCCACCCCTTATCAGACTGTTCCTTTGGTTGCATCTCATTGCCGACTCTCAAAATCACTCCCACACACTATTACCTCTGCTTTAACTGAGAGTGTCCCAAACTGCAGGTTGATCTTCTGCATTCAGAGCATGTTCTCAGTGCTCACTCATATTCCTCCATATATTACTACAAGTCCCAGCATTCTTCAGCATTAGTCAAGCTGTCTGGATCTGTTGAGAACTGCAGTTCAACTGCACCGCCCTGAGTCCTTCGGGAGAAGGGTGGTATAAAAATCCAATAAATAAATATCTAAGAGAATTTACCTCCTACTGATATCACCTTCTCCATTGCTACAGTTCTTAATGCAAACTGCAAGGCTATAATGAAAGGTCTTTTTCTTTCTCAACATAATAAAAAGTTGATCTAGGCTTGATTCATCTTGGCAGCTGAAAATGCAAGTGCAAATATAAAAAGAAACTACTGGCAAATATTTCTTTTATCAGGCCTGGGTTTCTAAAGAATGAGAAAGTCCCTCTCCACGGGATAATCTCTTAAGTAAACAGTGTGACTTGCAAATAACAAGGGCTTAGTTCCCAATAATTTCATCTAACCTTACACATGAAACCAAAAGTTCAGCTTTATCACGAAGTACTATTTTGCAGTTGTACAGTCTGCAATATAGCAATTAAAATTAGATGATCCAAAAAGCTTATTGAGCAGCTGCTCATTTAATAAGGAAAAAAACCTGTTGTTACTAAATAGAAGCTATCTGTTAATTACCATTGTATCACACTTTCAATTAATTTCAGTTAAATATTGCATTAGTTAATGGAATGGATTGCACCAGTTTGGAGTCTGGGATAGAACAATGAGAAATGAAATTTGCAAATATCCTCAGTTTAAAATAGAGATCCTGAAAATAGACAAGTTTACTTACTTAAAACGTGTATGCGCGCGCGCACACACACACACACACACACACACACACACACACACACACATTTTGCTAAGTGTCAGAGCCTTGATCAGATGCCCAGGCAATTGGCTCTTTTGGAGGCAGAGACAATAAGCACCAGTAAATAAAGCGATTTAAATCTTTATTACACCTTTATTGTTAGCTCAAGTAAATAAGATTTTTAAAGCATAATATAAAAAGCATACATGCCAAGCAAAATGATACCCAAATTTCTTATAAGCTGCCAGGAGCTCCTTTATAACAGAAATAACACAAGAGTAGCCAGTTTCCACACTACCCAATGTTAGGTTCTGTACAGAAGCTCCCCACAAACAACAACCATAAAGTTTTTTTATTATTATTAAAAGCTAATATCATGACTTCATGACCTCTACTGTGGTCATGAAACAGCAAGACCTGATCTTGACTGGATAGAACATGGCTCTGGAATGGGAATCAGAAGTCTGACACTTCCACAATAATAAATAATAATAAAAGCTTTGCAGCTATATAAAGATCCACCCTTCTCCTTTATTCTCTTTTAAAGAAGAAGAATAAAAAACCCCAAGTAGGTTAGCTCAGACTTCTAGGATTTTCTAAAAATGAAGGCTAAATCAAAATATGTCACTAAATTCCTCAAAATAACAGTGTTATTCGGCAATAAAACTAAAGAAATGTGGAAATACACACACACACACACACACACACACACACACGTGTGTATATATATAAAGGTAAAGGTTCCCCCGCACATGCGTGCTAGTTGTTTCCAACTCTAGGGGCCGGTGCTCATCTCCGTTTCAAAGCCGAAGAGCCTGCGCTTGTCCGAGGACGTCTCCGTGGTCATGTGGCCAACATGACTCGATGCCAAAGGTGCACGGAACGCTGTTACCTTCCCACCGTAGTGGTGCCTGTTTTTCTACTTACATTTTTACGTGCTTTCGAACTGCTAGGTTGGCAGAAGCTAGGACAAGTAACAGGAGCTCACTCTGTTACGCAGCACTCGGGATTCAACCCACCAAACTGCCGATTTTCTGATCAACAAGCTCAGCATCCTAACTCACTGAGCCACCACGTCCCTCCTTTTGTGTGTGTGTGTGTGTGTGTGTGTAATTTTTACAGTAACAGTCTTTAGTATTAAACAACACATTGGGTTTATATGTTTGACATTAATAATAGTACAATTTCCATTCCTACCCTTTATTCCATTTTTCTAACCATTTATAAACATTTTCCCATGTTTGAAAGTATTCTGAATTTTGCTTTCCCTTCATTCACAATGTAAGCCTATCCATTTCTGCACAGTCCAAAATTTTCTTAATTATATTTTTTTCAGATGGTATTTCTTCATTTTTCCATTATTAAGCAAATGTAATTCTCGCTGCTGTTAATATATGTAATATTAAGTATGCACATTTTTATCATAATTTCTGAGATTATACCTAAAAGAAATAATTCTGGTTTATAGTCTACATGTGCTTCTACTATCTTTTCTAGCCACCTATGTATTTTTGACCAATAGTTCTTTGCTTTAGGGCAGGGATCTTCAAACTTGGCCCTTTTGTGACTTGTGGACTTCAACTCCCAGAATTCCTCAGCCAGCAATGTCTGCATTTCCAACAATTGCTAGACATATTTGTCAACATTTTTGCTAGTCTTGCAGGTGGTAGATGCCATCTAAGAAATATCGAAAAAAAATATGTCTCCCAGCTATTTAATGGGCCAGGAGCATCACAAACTACCATTTAGGATAGGTTTGCTGACCTGAATTGTATGTCTTATTTCCATCAGTAAACAAAAATCTTGTTTACTATTTTACCCCATTTCTGCCATACTTTATTCTGCAGAGGTATCAGTGCTCATGGTTTATTGAATTTGAGTTCAAAAGCTTGGGTTTCCCATCTGCCCTCTTTCTCTATTTGTACAAATTCAGTATATTTGCCAAATTGAGTATATGTACAATGAGGTCCAGGGCACTTCCCAGTAGACAACATGACCATTGACCTTCATCTGACATCACATTTTATTTATTGTCCTTTTAATATTTAACAAAAATGAACAGAATAAAAGATTTGAATCTGGGTCTGATTTACTTTTTAGAAGACCTACCACCATGTCTACTTCTTTGTTTCTTATAGGAGTCCTCTGCAGTTTAGGAGCAAATAGTTTTGCCTCAGTAGGAAAAGCAAGGTAAGTTCATTGTATGGGATAGAGATAACATTTCATAGCATTTGTGGGTGTACTCCAAATTTCCTAGTACTCTGCTTTTTATTTCTGAAAGACAGAAAGTAAGAGAACTACTGCTTCCTGCCATTTTTCAGATGCTTCTGAACGATATGTCAACCTACTGAATACAATAGAAATTATTTCCATGCAGAAAATAATCAAATTGTTAAATGAGCATTATTTTATTAGTAACAGATTTTTAAAATTTGTGTACCTCTAAACCTGGAATTGGAATACTGGAATTTCAAACAAAAAAAATCAAATATTTTTACATTAGAAATATTCATAAAAGTATAATTTGGTCAGATTCTGAGACTACTTTATATAATCTGCTTGTTCTTTTCTGCCCCAAATTGCATCTCACGTGTAATTTTATTTGTGCGCAAATTTTATTTTTACAAAAAGAGGAAGGAAGGAAGGAAGGAAGGAAGGAAGGAAGGAAGGAAGGAAGGAAGGAAGGAAGGAAGGAAGGAAGGAAGGAAGGATTTTGAAGTTATATCTCTCTAACCTGAGTGAAAGGGTTAAACATAGCAAATGAAACATAGCAAATGTGCAAACTGGAACATAATATCTGAGTTCAAATGCTCAGTACTTTAGTGTTAAGTGTTGACATCCTAAAATTTTGATGGATGAGGCCAGCCTTAACTTCCTCTCAAGATCTATTTCAAGGATAACTAGCCAATATAGGAACACCATGGAAGAAGAATGAGCGAAACACTGCCTCTTTCCATGGTTTGCTGACAGTAAACACAAGACAAAGGCAACTGCTTACCAACCACATAAAAACATATATATGCATACCTGTTATCGAGTACTCACTGATTTTTCCTATATCAGTGGTATGGAGAAAGTTTCTGAGAATTCTTTTAAAAATATGAAAGTACAAACCCATCAAATCATATTTTAAAGCTTCTTTGTACTATGTCATGTGAAATAACATCTTTCTTGCTTGAATTCTTTTTTTAAAATAGAAATTGCACTTAGAAATTGCAAATCATTTGCAGGACACAACCCTTTTTTCCTATGGTCGTGGAGTTTTCAGTATTCCCAAATGTAGCTTCTGTGAAATCTTGAAATCAAGTATTCTCATGCAAGGTTATGTATTGAGGGACCACAATGAGATGGCATGCAACTAAATGACTGGGCAAACAAAGTCATATTGTTCCCTTTCAATATGTAGATACAAACATTGTACATATAAACAGTGTTAAGCCAGAAACATTTCAATTTACTTTAAGACTATTTTGTTCTAAGGGTAACCAGAAAACTTAATGCTCCAGAACCCATTGACTGCTTACTGACTACCTGGAGTGATTGGGGGCCATGTAGTCCATGCTCAAATGAAAGAGTAAGTAGTTTTTCCATAATTTATCTTGCATTAAAAGGGCTTTATAAAGAAGATAAATTTGTGAAGTATAGGCTCCTTGGTGGATATTAGTTTCAAATAGTAAAATTAAAAAGGGTTTCTTGTTTGGAATCACTGGCTGTCCAGTAATTATAGTGTTAAATTTGAATGGATGATAAGAGATCACCCATTTTACTCCTTTTTCACAGTATAAATGTGTACATTTTCAGCAGGTATATACTAGCTTTCCCACAGCAGCAACTTTAGAACATGTGGATTTCAACTTTCAGAATTGCTAGTCCACGCATTTTAAAATTTGCTAGAGCTGAGAAACAACAACAGTTGTAATGATCACCCAGTGATTGACTGATAGTCCATCCTCCTAACAGCTGTGGATTCTGAAGTTCCCATCCTTTCCATTTTGGAACAATACAACACATATTTCCATTTCTTTCACCTTGTATATTTATTTTATTTATTTATCATCTTTTGAAACTGCCCATCTCCCTCGCAGAGGGATTCCAGGTGGTGCACATATTAAAACATAAAAATAGTGTATCAGATTTAAAATTCATAAAGTATTATTAAACTTCATGTTTCATTGAAGTTCATTAAAAGGCAGGGGGAGGTCTTTCAGAACCAACCTCATTTTCCCTAGCCATTCATCTCTCCCATCCCCCACAGCTGGCTGATTCTGACTCTTTTCTTAATTGTATTTTTAATATCTCCCACAAAGTACCGCTCAAGGAGTATTGTGAAGTTTGGACAGTTCGGAGGAAAACCATGCACTGTAGCCCTGAGTGACAGAGAGCGCTGTGAGGCAGAAAGTCTGTGTCCAGATGAGAGAGGTCGTTGTGGGAATCAAGAGTTTGAATGTGAAAATGGTAGGTGTGGAGACTCCAACACCTTTTCTATACTGCTATCACTGACTATAGCGGTCTGATGACAAGATGAAGATTTAAAGCCAGATCCCAATGATTTAAAACTCTAGGACAGTGGGCTTCTTTTCAAGGAGAGCCTCCAGAATCATCTTCCAAAAGGAGAAAATTACACACTGGCTGATGTGTTCTTTCTTGCTTTTTAAGCTGCCAAAAAATAGCTTTCTCCCATTCCCTGCTTTTTCTCAGCTTTCATAGTATAGTATGAATATTCTGTTTGCTAATGTGTTTTTTGCAGTAATATTTTCTTTATGCATGCATTTTTATAAGTCATATTTTGATGGGAGAACCACACTGTAATGTTCAGAGAAATATTAAATGTCAAAGTATTATGATGTTTCTGGTTAAAAAAGCTGAACAAGATCTTGAACTTTAATCACCAACATGTATTATTTTCACTGCATTATTATATGATGATGACTGTTGCATTTCACCAAATAAAACCTTTTCAAAGGTTTTTATATAAAACATATTTTATATTTTTTTATAATTATATGTCATATAGGCAATGGTGGGATTCAGCCAGTTTGCACCACTTTGGCAGAACCGGTAGCTAATTTTTTCTTGCCCAGGCCCAGAATGGACTTCCGGAAGCAGCATCCACATAGAGAACCGGTTGCTCACATATTTGAATTCCACCACTGCATATAGATGTAGTTATATTTGCACTGAACTGAACCACCAAAACACCTCAGTAAAGTTTATTAATGTGTGATGATATAGAAAAGGATATTATATCATTCAAACAAGTATTGTAGTATCTCGCCCCAAAGACAAAGTAACATTAAATCAGCCAGTCATTCTGATATAAATGGCAGTTTGTTTTATGTAGGCTGCAAATTTGGGGAGTTGAAGTCCAATACACAACTGGGGAAGGCAGTGTTGATTTATGAAAGTATTCTACATATCCACTTACCTATAATTATAAATGTTTTGTTCTTTGTTCTACATTAAGGATTTTGTCTAAAGAATAGATTGGTGTGCAACACGGAAAATGACTGCGGTGACTTTTCTGATGAAGATGTTTGTGAAGAAATGAAACGCGCACCCTGTGGGGATCGTGACATTGAGGTATCAGAACTTGGAAGAACAGCTGGACAAGGGTGAGTTCTAGAAAATGTTCATGAGAAGAATAAGAATTACATGTTGTGCTACCTTATAAGGCTGGAATCCTCAAAATGGTTTTCAAGAATACAAAATTTGTGAAAACCTTTCTTAATCCCAGTAGGATCACATTCCTATCTGACTTTTATTTACACACACACACACACACACACACACACACACACACAGAGAGAGAGAGAGAGAGAGAGAGAGAGAGAGAGAGAGAGAGAGAGAGAGAGAGAGAGCTCAAAAGTTATTTGATTTCTTGATTTTGCTCTGGCCTATCATGTATTTTCCTCTAAGTATTGTATGACATTTCTATCATGTGAACACTTTTTTTAAAAAAAATTGAACATATAATGATTAACTGGTGTGCAGACTTTTTAATCAATCCTTTGTGGTTAATGAATTACCATTCTGCTTTCTGATTCCACATTTGGATTTCATGAAGATGTAAATTCTTCATTATTTTTAGCTGCTTCTACATTGGGAAGAACAGATCTGCCCATCAGTGATTAGAATTTTCTATCTACTAACCTTGGCATTTTATGGATGTTAGCAAAGCCAGTTTTATTTCCTCTGTTTTGTACTGCTGCCATGGCAGCAGCATGCCAGCTTAGAACAAATCAATCTAGCCTAGATCTTTACAGATGTGCAAATACAAAATGGATCAGATTCATCCACTCTTTTCTAGCTAAATGAAAACCTGTTCCAAATTATCTTGATCAGCTTTAGAAAGGGCTTCAGATTAATCCATTGTAGCCCCATTAATGGATTAATATAGGTACAGTATAAACATGTAAACCCATGTGATAATGTGGATTGCTATCCTTGAAACAGTGTGATCTTATGAGTTCCAGGAATCATACTTTCCTTGTTTTGGCACTTACCCTCTAGAGTGATATCCCCACCACACACACAATTTTTGAACAAGTCCCACTGTAATGATACTCTGAAAATAATTCAAAACTTGCCAGGCTGCAGAAAAGGGTCATTGTACAATCCTCATAACTTTGACTTTTTATTGGTCTTCCTTGGCTAGCTAGGATTCTTTTATACATTTTCTTCTCTATTCTATTATTTGTAAGATACCCAGAAATATTAAGAAGTCAGCGAGGCTCAAAACAGAGTTAAATAATTACTAAAGCCTACCAGGCAATGTATGCTAACATTTAAGGCAACATAATATTCTTTGTGTGAATTTAGTGGTTATGTTACCAGGCTAGAAACCAGGAGGCTATGAGTTCTAGTCCCACCTTAGGCATGCCTGCTGCAAGGATGACTTGGGGCCAGTCACTCTTAAGCCCACAATATCATGCTCAGGTAACAAACAAGTTCATCAGTTCTTTTTGCAACCAATGGATCAACACATATTCAATACAAATGAAATTGTGGAAAAATGCTAGGACAAAAAAAGTATATCTTTGTTATTTTTATGTATATTACAGATTTGTCTTTGTTGTACTGGCTTAATTTTCTGATAGTATATGACATTTAATAGTACAATGAGAAGGTCAATGATTAATACCTTTCCTTCCTTCCTTCCTTCCTTCCTTTAGTGTGAATATACTGGGAATGAAACCAGCTCAAACTGCATTTCACAATGAGTTCTACAATGGCATCTGTGACAGAGTCCGTGATGGGAACACAGCCACTTATTACCGCAAGCCATGGAATACGGCTGTCCTCAATTATGACGTAAGCTTCTTTGGGTAAAACAGAGTTTTTTGTTTTGCATCAAAAGGCTCAACCTCAATTCTTAAAATGTCATGGGTGTGTCCATGTAATTTTCTTAGCAAAATTGCATAAATGATAGCCCTCAGTTCTGGTCCTGCTTTGCTTTTTGAGATTAGCCAAGATCAAGATTTTGTTATAGCAAAATAAACAGGCAAGCCAAAATGCAGTGTTGTCTAGTTTTGATGGGGGGGAAGACAGGTAATATTAAGGGCTCCTTATCTATGTTTCCTAATTCAGACTTCCCATCATAGTGTTGGCCACAGGCATTAGGACTGCAACACAGAATTTTCAACCAGCTGTACCCCCTATATGGCTGAATGGCATATGTTATAAATATTTTGTCAACACCATAGAGATTAAAAAAACACTTTCTATGCTGGATACAGTTGGCATTCTGTGTATTGGTGTTTTATTTATATATAATAATAAAAGTAAGCAGTTTACTTAGTTAACAAAAATGTGGAATTTTATCCCTCTTCAAACATTCACCTGCAGACACAAGGGATCACCACACTACCAAATTTTATTTGTTATTGTTTAGTTAGAAGGCTGAAGAAGAAATAGCCTCATGTTGGTCTTAGCATCCTTTTATGAGTCTGTGTAGTATAGGAGAGACTAATTCATCACATATTTTTCACCCCTCACACATTTAGATGATTTTGTTAGCTACAGATATACAGTTCAGCTATGCAGAGCAATCTGAAGGTCTCCTGACTTTGGAATTGGGATGACACCAATATTTCCCAAACTTGGCCACTTTCAGATCTATGGACTTCAACTGTCTTGCTGGCTTGAAAATTTTGGGAATTGAAGTCCACACATCTGAAAGTGGCCAAACATTGATTGACTTACACTAAGAAGGAAACTAACAGGAGTGATTCAAACAGAGAGACACGTCCCACATCCTGGATAAATTCACTAGTGGTGCTAATTCAAAATCTGGTTGACTAACTTATGGCTTAGTGTCTTGTCTAAACCAAGCACACCATGGGGTACCACAGGGTGTCTCACAGCCTATGTTGTTTATCATTACCTATCTGTTAGTCTGCAATTTAACTGTATATTTTCTGCCTTTCAAGACAAGAGGAGACAAACGCTTTACAAGTGAATTCTACAGTGACCAAGTATCAACAATGAAAGAAATATTCAAAACAAAATCACAGTCTTTCGATATGAACTTATCTCTTAAACTGAAACCAACTGAGTCCGATGTAACAGCTGACATTGAGGGAGGCTTCCATTCTAGCAAATCAGCCAACATGAGTGAGTTCTTGAAAAAAGCCAAAGGAACGGTAAGCTTTTTTAAAAAATACATTGTAGGTGAATATAGTTTATTCCAGAGGGACCATAATTTACATGCCATAAGAAACACTGAGCCATTGGCTGAATTCATGCTGAACTGGGTTATTGAAATATCAAAAAATATTAACCTTGTTTAGTTTTTCAGTGTCTTAGCATGATGTAAGAATTCAACCTGTTTTATTAGTTTATGGCAGACATGTCAAACACAAGGCCCGGGGGCCGGATCCGGCCTGCGAAGTGGTTTCATGTGGCTCGCGAAGCCATCCTGGAAACAGTGAGGGAACGGCCCCCACTGCCTTGGCCCTGGCCCAGAGACCCTCCTTCTGCCAGAGACCCTCAGATCTGTCCCACTCCTGCCCAGGCCCCCATAGGCACCCTTGATGCGAACGATGTAGAGCTGGCCACGCCCACCCAGTAGGCCATACGCACTCTAGCCACACCCACCCAGTAGGCCATGCCCACCCAGTAGGCCACGCCCACCCTGGCCATACCCATCCAGCCCCCTGAGGGCAACCGCAATGCTGATGTGGCCCTCAATGAAATTGAGTTTGACACCCCTGGTTTATGGGATAAAGTACTGTGCAAATCCCCATAATGGATTATCTTGATAATCAAAATATAAATGCATGAATACAGAGACATGAAACCTATAGTCATCTGCCTACTTTCTCGAGTAAGGCACACAGGATGAAACAATGACCTAGAACTCTAACCAAACCCACAATCAACCCTAATCAATTTGGGAACCCTGCTTTGTAGCCAAGAATATAGTGATCAGAAATTGGATCTTTTCAGTATCACAGTGGGACTGGGTATTTTAGAATGGAGGTGCGACAGTGAGGCTTTTATGCTTTTCCTTTGCTATATACAATGGAAGTATTTACAATAGGTATATACAAGATCTTGGCTTCTACCCAAGGTCAAGTTTCTTCTTCTTAAGAAGAAATTTCCCTCCCAGAGACTACTTCCTTCTTACTCTCCACATAAATACATAACTATTCCGCCTTCACTTTATCTCCCTCTTCCTTCTTCTAGAGCAGGGGTATTCAAACTTGGCCCTTTTATTACTTGTGGATTTCAACTCCCAGAATTCCTCAGCCAGCCAGCCTGCTTAGATTTATTAATGAGCATGTTTGGCAACAACTCATCCCTTTTCCTTGGATCTCCTCAGCCAATGCTCATCTGCATCTCCTCCGGTTCCTCTCCAGAGACTGGGGCTTTACCCTCTGTCCATGATTAGCTGTCTCCAACCTTCCTATCTTGGGTGAAGGTACCATTTCTCTGGGACTTCTCTTCCTCCAAGGAAGCCATTTGTTGACTTTTCTTCTCTGTTTTTGACCAGGAACTCACAACTGGTCTGCATACTCACATCAACTTTACTCCCCAGATTTTCTCTGCAGTTATGCCCTTCTAATGACAGTCTTTGTTGTTTGCAATTTTTCTCTTCATTCTTCCCCTCTTTTTCTCTTCTCTCAGTCTCCATTGTTGGGTTAGACTGACAGCAAGTCCCTCATCAAACGAGGAGGTTGATGTACCCCCAGGCTCTGGTCTCCAGCACCTATATACTAGACCAGGGGTAGGCAACCTTGGCTCTTTTATGACTCATGGACTTCAACTCCCAGAATTCCTGAATTCCTGAAGCTATGCTGACTCAGGAATTCTGGGAGTTGAAGTCCATGAGTCATAAAAGAGCCGAGGTTGCCTACCCCTGTACTAGACTGATGGGAATACTGTCTACTAATATTGGTTAACAGCCAGTTCAGCTCATTAGCCCACATGAAATACACCTGCACTTCAAGGCTAGAGTTGAGCTTCTTCTCCCCCTTTTCTCTTTTCATTTGCTGACTCACACCAGTACAGCAGCAACCATAGTAAAAACCATATGCCATCTCAGCAATGGCTTTCTCTCATGGAAGAAGTAATCATGATTTCTAAATACTTGTTCATTTAGGCCAGGGGTGTCAAACTGTTGGCCCGCAGGTCAGATGTATCATAGTGAAACTGTGCCTACTCTATTGCTGGCAATGAGAAAAAAGTCACGATATGTTGCGACACATCATGTGACATTGCGAGTTTGACACCCCTGATTTAGGCATTTTCAGAATAACAGCTGTCTCTAATGACCAAACTACTTGAAATTAATTCTAGTTAATAACAAGTTTTATTTTATAAAGTAGCATGGCCTTCTTCAAGAGAATCAACACTTATACTCCAACAATTAAGAATAGCAATACATAATTTGGTAAACTTTCCTGGACCACTCCATGGTAAAACTGGATGTTTTGTCTGGAAAAATGCCTGCTCTGTTCAGTAAAAAATGGTCTGGGCATCAGAACTGGACAGCAAGCTTAGACAATCACTATCGTGTGTGGGGAAGAACCATTAGAATGGTCACTTGAAATAAATGAAAGTTTAAAAATTCAGGGTTTGTGTTTTCTATAAAATTTCCATATTCTCACATGTACATACTTTTAATGACTCATAATTTATTTGTGATTTGGCTGCAAAATAGCTGCCTTAATCACCAGGCACAGAGTGGTGTAAAAAAAGAGAGCATGCTCAGAACCCTTTGCTAAAAACTCAGTGTATTAAATTAAATTAAATTTGAAAAACAGGCAATTCCTGGTGTACCTAAATCTGGCTTTACAAGAACTCCAATTCCCATGTTTGTACAAGCATATCATATGCTGTCTTTATGGTCAAGAACTGTCTATGAGCCATGGTGGTGCATTGGTTAGGATGCAGTATTGCAGGCTGACTCTGCCCAGTCTGGAGTTCAATCCTGATAGACTCACAGTTGACTCAGCCTTCCCTCCTTCCAAGGTTAGTAAAATGAGGACCCAGACTGTTGGGGGTAATGTGCTGACATTTGTAAACCACTCAAAGAATGTTGTAAAGCACTATGGAGCAGTATATAAGTCTAAGTGCTATTGCTATTGTCTATGGATTCTATGACCTGAGAATTGCCCATATAAACAAATTTACAATAATCAGAGAACAATGTAAAAGAATCCCACAATCTCACTCTCTACCTGTGGATATAATAACTTATGTATTATTGTTTTCTCTTTATAGAATCCCATCTATTTACATGTCAAATCTAATATATATCTGGGATCTTTCCAAATGCGTAAACGTGATTTGCGCTTGAGCGAGACATTCCTGGAAGATCTAAAGTTTTTGCCAAGTACTTATGAGAAGGGAGAATATTGTAAATTTCTTGAAACATATGGAACTCATTATTCACAGAAGGGAACCATCGGAGGAAAATATGAGCTAATGTACGTGTTGGATAACCATACTCTTTCATCACATGGTAAGGACAGAATGAAAGTAATCTCTTATACACAAGGGTAAACTCTGGAATAATGGCATAGCTGGCAATCAGGGCAATTGATTTCTGACTATCAGCCTGTTTTTTTTAAACTGAGTTCTTCAAAAATCTCAACTTGGGTTGGTTCAGGGTAATAATTGCACCTTATGATGTTTATATTGAGTCGCTGTTAATTTTGTTGTTGAATTCTTCATCTCAAAGGCAACTGATGGATTCCCCCTATAAACGTACAACCTTTGGTGCTTGCTTCACATGATTTTAACCTTGTTCTATTCTTTTAGTTACAATAAATACATGGATTGGAATCAGACTGGTTGACAGGATAAGTGCCAGCTTTCATCATTCTGAGTTCCCCCAAAATTTTATTTATCAATTTTTTTCCTTACTTATCAAGTTTATATATCTCCCATCTCACTTAAGTGAATGGTTAACAAAAAAACTTAAAAAGAGACATAGTTAAACATAATATTAAAACAGAAATTAAAAGTTAAAAGATTAAAAATTACAAAAGATTAAATGGGCCAAAGGCAGGCCCTTAGCCATCAATCACGCCCAGAGTTGCATGCCACTTTGAATTCCTTTCATATGTACTTCTAGAAAATATTCTGAGTGGATGCAGTCCAGTGCTTTGATTAGAACTGTGTCCCCCCCGCCATCTGCCTTGGGGAAATATATAATGCCACAGGCAATCAGTAGTGTAGAACAAGTCCTGGAAAGGGTGGCAGGGGGCATTGTAGTAAGTCTTTTTTTCTATAAATGGATGTTGTATGACTATCCATGTGTATTATGGCATCCTTTTTGTGACCTGGCAAACTGCTCAAGACAACCATTTTGGGAAAGCATCCATGGTCAGGCTGAGAAGTGGTATCTGGCCTAGCATTAGCCAATGAATTATAAACGTCATTGGTAAGATGTTTTGAACCACATCTCAGCCTTGGTCCACATGGAACATCTTTTGTTTAGCCAATTTTCTTTCTTTCTCTCTTTCTCTTTCTTTCTTTCTTTCTTTCTTTCTTTCTTTCTTTCTTTCTTTCT